>JARHVA010007915.1:0-217500 GCA_037957365.1 Torreya grandis | reverse complement strand
GCTTAATTTCTATCTTGAATGTTGCTTCCTTCTTTGGTGTTATATCATCATTTATTCTCATCTCATAGGCAATAAGGATGCCATGCAATTCATCCATCTTCAACTAAGTAAGATCATGAGTTTTTATACAATAGATACTTTAGAATTCAACTTGAGAGAGATAGACCTTAATACCTTTTGAACTATAGTAGCTTCTTCAAGATTCTCTCCAAGACCTCTGATGTTATTCAAAATCTCATCAACTCTCTACAGAAAGGATGCCATAAAATCTTCTTCCTTCATCTTAAGACTCTCAAATTATCTTTGGTGATTTTGTAACTTTTCCAACTTAACCTTTGAGTCTCCTTCATAAATAATTTTCAATTTATCTAAAATTTCCTTGTTGTATATGCAATGGATTGCATTGATTTATTCAATATCTATAAGACCACAAGAGATAATGAACAATCCAATTTAATTTCCAAACCCTTCAAACACTTAAGCATTCAATACAACCATTCATGAAGAATTCAATATGTTTATAACATTAAACAAATAGATAATGAAATATTACAGACACACCACAAGACCTATGTGAGAAACCCTCTTTGGGAATAATGCCCACTCTCAAACATGAAAACACATGGACTACGTGTCCTATCATAAGTATGTAAACATGAAAATTTAGTAAAACACCTATTACACAAGGAGAACCTACCCTTAGGATGGTCAAGTCCTTCTGACCAGACTTTAGTGAAACACCTATTCCACAAGGATCACCTAACCCTAGGATGGTCAAGTCTTTCTAACCAGACTTTAGTGAAACACCTATTCCACAAAGAGCACATGCCCCTAAAATGGTCAAGTCATTCTGACCTAGATGTTGAGAACCCTCTCAACACCTATGATATGAACATCTCCACCTTTGAAATGATGTCTTCAACACCTAATGATTGACCTCTAATTTTCTAACCCCTAATAAACACCCTCTCTATATCATACAAGCCTCTCATATAGGCATGCCACAATCTCTCTTCCTCTTCACTCAAACTACCCTTATATACACACTCAAACTTACAAATATTTATTCTATTCACTTTTCTCCCCAATATTAAAACCTGTAATATCACTATCTTTGACATCAAAAATATAAAATATAGGTCATACACACAGTCATCAACTTTCTTTGCTCTACAACCCATCCACTAGGTACACACCCTTTCTTCTTTCCTTCACTCTTCATCTCTTACACACCCCTCTTCTTTCAAGTATTCAAAACTATAAGAGCATTATTTTTGACATAATAAATATGACCTAAAATTCATACACATAGTCATCAACTAGATCTGCTCTTCAATCCATCCACTAGGTACCCTTACTCTCCTTTGCCTCTCAATTATATACTCTTACTCCACACTTATAGCCCCTTCTCACAAGTCTAGAAACCATCACCTTTTGTTTCACATTTTATATTGTATTCATTAATATCATTCTATTGGTCAGATATAATGCTTATATTAACCTTTAAGACATCTGTAAATCTCAATTACATCTTCACAGGTCGGCCATAGCATCTATGGGTCATAATTAAGCATATATGCCTTTTAATTAGGTCTCATGGAGACCCATCCATATCTTTGACACTTATCTAATAAAATTAAGAAAAAAATAACACTTTCACATACATAAACCCATGCCACATAACCTATAGGTCCTTCTTAAGTGACAACATCCATCACAACACCCTTCTACTACAACATAATTAGCCCAAACATCATTCTGTACATACGATCACCAAGAATAAACATAGTCAAATTATAAGCCTTTGATAATAAAGAATATGGATTGGTCAAACCTCCATAATCCACACATATGGTCCTCATTAATTATACAACACACTCCAATACTTAGTTCATCTTAAAACATAGAATACCATCAAGAAAAACTCAATTACCCTTCTTGAGTTACTTACAGAGCATGAACACATACATAGTCAAATTTGGAGCTCAATAACTTTGAATATACAAAAATTCAAACCTTTAAATAAATAATTTTTTATTTGTCTTGAATTCCTCTATAAATTTTATTTTTACTACATCAAGAAATTCATAGAGGAATATTCAAGAATTAGAGGAATATGAAATTCTAGTGACCATTAGAATTTGAATATTCAAATTAATGAAGAAAAACTAGTGCTTTGTTTATTTGTCTTGAATTTCTCTATAAATTTTATTTTTACTCATCATTGATCTTATGTTAGATTAGCGAGCTTGTGACATTTGTCATTTGTGTGTACAAACTTTGACATGTTGTATTCATATGTACCATTGATATAAATATGTCTAATTAAGTGCTCACCATTTTATATTATATACCAATGACCTCATACTTCAACATAAGTAAATTTGATGGTCTCTGGCTCATCACAGTCTACTAGAGCAACTTTGAAGCTTTATAACTTGAGCTAGAAAACACTTCAAGACTCCAAATTTTTAGGGTAGCTTATTGGAACTATAAATAAAATATCCATATAAAAATTTGATAAAAAATAAAAAAATTTAATGCCTAAAATAAATACATAATTTTTTTGGTTCATACATATCTACATGATGTGCAGTGATAGTCTAGCTAAGTATAGGAATTTGGTGAACTTCTGTCCGAGAGGCCAAATTTGCACCTACATATCTTTAGCTATGCTTAACCTCATGACCTAAAATTTGAACCACAATAACTTTGGACTAATGCGATCACACCCATATAACTAAATACCCATGAATCATCCATATGTGGTAATGGTGATGTCAACAAACTACCTACTTAGATTTTTATGCCACTAAACCCAAAATGTCTAGATAAAAACTATGAACTACTAGATAAAATTCACTCATGTGAACAAGAATTCAAAGAATATAAGACATATTATGAGACCTATTTCATATCCTTAAATCACCATACTCATCCTTAAACATACCTAACCATGCCAAAACTAAAGATCAAAAAATCCTACTTCAAGCATACTAGAACAAACACACTACACACTTTATCATTGACACTTAGATTATTAAGACACTTCATCCACTCACATGGACACCTCCATGAAATCATTGACAACTATCCAAAAATAATATCCTAAGGTAGATCCTAAATAAGTGAATATGGCTAATCAATCACAAGGTGGTTTCTCTATAAGTAAGGTTGCATTGTTCAATGGCTCTAATTATGCTTTTTAGATTGTCAGGATGAGAAATTATTTAATTTCTCAAGGTCATGATGTTTGGAAATCAATTTTGGATGGATATACTACACCCTCTATTTCCCCTATATATGTAGTAGGTAAAAATGCTAGTGACAACAATTCAAAAGCAATGTATGGTATTATTTATGACCTATCAAAGGCAAAGCTTGTGAAGGTGATGCACTATATGTATACCAAAGATATGTGGGACAAGTTGAATATTATCTAAGAAGGAGACTCTAAGGTCAAGTTGGTTAAATTTCAAATGCATATATGATAGTTTGAAAGCCTAAGGATGAATGAAGATGAGACCATTAAAAATTACCTATTGAGGGTTAATGAAGTGGTCAACATCATAAGAGGCCTAGGTGAATAATTGAAAGAGTCTACTATTTTCAAAAGGTATTTGTTGGGTGAAATTTTGTTGACCAGCTAACTGGTGAGAAAAATAGTTCCTATCACCACAACATAGGGAGATTGGTCAGCCAAATGCACAGGTTTATTACATCAAAAGGGGAAAAATCTCTCCTCTCATTAAGGGGAGGTTCCCTATTAAATATGAGGAGCTATATACTATAAATATAAGTAGAAAGTAAGACACAGGGGTATGATAAACCATTCATATCTCTTTTTTTAGAGATGATGTTAACAAACATAAGAGAAAATCCTAGTGAAAACATTGAAGGCACTTCTCTTCTTTCAAAAGTGTTCTTGCAGGAAATAGTAGGAATTCTTTCAGGTAGTGACAAGTAACTAGAAACAAAGGGCGTAGTAACCAACAGACTAAGATGTAGCACAAAGTCTCCACCTTGACTACCCAAGAGTGAGATACGAAGGACAATGAGGGCACAAAGTCATCCCAAGATCCTTTACATAGAAATAGAATATGAAGGATAATGAGGGCACAAAGTCATCCCAAGATCCTTTACACATGAATAGAAAAGACAAACACACTAAAGACAATTATGGAAACACAAAGTCTTTTCACAGCTGGCTTCAAGACACCTCCCTAATTACTTCCACTATTTCTACTTGTTAATTTAAATGAACAAGAATGCATTCAAGAAATAGACATAAGAAAAATCTCCTAAAATAGAACAAGCTATAATAGCACAAAGTCTGCAAATAACTTGATTTCTCATTCAAATAAGCTAATATGAACAACAATCTGAGCTCAAAGTCTCAGTATTTGACTTTCAATTTGGGTAGAGTTTTGCTTCTATATTGGGAAGATCTCCTTTACATAATAAGAGATTACATTATATAGCAGCCAAGAAAGGCCTGACACTTTGTTCCATGGAATAGTCCATGTTACATTCAATGCCTTGAATGCATTTTTAGTTTTGTCAAGGGAGCATACTGGAACAAGGTGGCTGCCTTAACTATGGCATGTCAATTCATCTCAAATGTCTTCTCCTGGGCCTAAGTTATTTGGTCTATCACCTAATATCTACACAGCTATCCACTTTGCCTTTACTCTAAGGGAGACAAATAGGTCATGCCTTTAATGTTTATAGGCTCAAATATATACTTTGCAGACTATTCCACCTACTAGAATAACTCCTACATAGATATTTCTAATCTTTCCCTCTTTCCTAGTGCAATTTGAGCTCTCAGGCTATCTTTTCCCTTTTTACCAGCTCTTTCAGCTCTCTCTTCAACTGGTCACTAAGTTTATTTTCAAGTTCTGCACCACTTTAAAAAATCAACAAACATTTCATTACCTTGAATTTGACATCCACAGGGATGTCATTGGTCCACTATTTCAATGGTTTGAGTGGCCTCCTCAGCTCCTTGGTTATATCACTTTCTTCTTTTCTATCACTTTCTTGGTTCAATCGCTTCCTTGGTTCAATCGATTTCTTAGTTTAATCACTTTCTTGGTTCAATCACTTAGTTTAATTGCTTTCTCTTTGATCTTTAAACCAATGTTCCCTACCCTCTGCAAGGGCACCTGCCCTTAGTTCACTACCCTTTGCAAGGGCACTTGTTCTTTTGGCTTTGGGGCACTCCTTTTAACCAACCGCATTGAACCCTTGAACCTTTGAACTATTGAACCTTTTTTTGGTTCAAGGTTCAAGGTTCAATGGTTCAACAGTTCAACATTTTGTTCCACTCATTCAATTGACTACTTGAACTATTCCCTTTGAACGAACCATTCATTGAACCTTTGAAACGTTGAACCCATTGAACCTTTGAACCATTTTGGTTCAAGGTTTAATGGTTCTATGATTCAAGCCTTCTTTTTACTAAGTATTTTTATCTCTTTGAACTGATTAAACCTGTTGAACCCATTGAACCAATTCAGTTCAAGGTTTAACAGTTGAATGGTTGAACAGATTAAACCTGTTGAACCCATTGAACGAATTTCAAGCATGTTGAGTCCATAGAAACATATCTATAGAGTCCGTAGATTTAAGCCTACAGAGTCCATAGATTTCTGAAAAAGATTTGAAAAATGAATAACTTGAATGCTCAGAAGAATTTTTGAAAAGGGGAGAGAGGATTTTGGTCTATTGAACCAAAATAGTTCATAGGTTATCCCAAAAATGAGTGACATTTTTGGGGACAACAACTGGCTCCAGTTGGGGAACTTCCTTCAGTTGAGAACTTGGAATAGCTAAGGGGAGTAGAAACTAGATCTCTCCAGTGCCTTGAAGTGTGCCATTGGGCTACAGAGTCATGCTACCCAAAAAAAAAGGCTCCAAAAAATGAAAATAAACAACACAAAGAAGAAACAAAAAATATACAAATATACATATGTATAGGTGAACTTATCTGGTACTTCAAGAATTGAAGTACTTTAGATGCTGCTCCTTGGGAGGTAGTGAAAATGGCGCTCTGTCCTGATAAACTAGCAAGAAGCCATTTTCTCCCCAGAATCGGTGATGGGTGAATGGAACTCTCCACCAGGAATCACATTTTTATGCACTCCTTTTGGTTCTCTCTTCTTGCACCATGGCAAGACATGGTCTTTAGTCTGAAAACCATAAATCTTTGCTTTCTCAGCGAAGAGTTCCTCTTGTTGACTTTGGAGTGCAGTAGTATGGTCCAATACCATATCTTGTTGTTTTGCTAGTTCAGTCTAGCACATGTTTTGATTGTCCCCCTCAGACACCTGCCAATGATTGGCACTATCATGCATACTTGGTGTTGTTCTATCTGAACCAATTCCTAGATTGCCACCTACAAGATTTTCATCTGCTGAAACATGAATGTCTTCAGTAGATAAAAAATAATTACCCCTACCTAAAGACTCAAATAGAATTTGAGCTTCAGGTGCTGATGTTTGAGTGACAACATATTTTGCTTCCTTCTTAGGAAGCAACCTTTGCATTAGTCCTTTGATAGGGATCCTCACCTCAAATAGGTCCATGCTCAATTTTCTACCAACATCCTTGTAGAAATTTTATCCCAATAGAATGCTATATGAGGCTGGGACGTCAGCCACCAGAACTATCATCTTGATTCTCTTGTCTGAGAATGCTACAAATGCAAATTGGGCATCTTTGATTTGCTCCAATAGTGGCACTTGTTTGTTCTCCATGGAGAAGTAGCTACCAAATGTTTTGTTCAGTGTGAGGCCAAGAGATTTTGCCACTTTGGTAGGCATAATGTTTTCAAATGCACCGGAATAAATGATGTAGTTATTCAGCTTGTGACCATTTATCAATAGGGAAACATAAAAAGGCTCTATTTTCCCAGGGGCAGTAGGAGGAGTAATGAAAATATTTTTTGGGATGAGCATGTTCCTTGGGGGATCATGAGTTACCTTTCTAATCTCTTGTCCTATAGGGATGTCTGTATCCTTTGTTGTACCCTAAAAATGTTCACTCATTTTTGGGACAACATATGAGCTATTTTGGTTTTGCAGGCCAAAAATTGTCTCTCCCATTTTCAAAATTTGTTTTGAGCTTTCAAATTCCTCATTTCTCAAGCTTTTTCAGGAATCTATGGACTCTGTAGGCAAAAATCTATGGACTCTGTAGGCTTTAATCTACAGACTCTACAGGTAGAAATCTATGAACTCTTTTCTACAGACTCTATAGGCTGAAATATTTAGACTCTGCATGAAGAAATCTATGGACTCTTTTCTACAGACTCTACAGGGAGAAATCTATGGACTCTGTAGGCAGGAATCTACGGACTCTGTAGGTTCAAATCTACGGACTCTGTAGGAAAGAAACAAGGTCTCAACACTCAGACGCTTTCAAGATAAGTTCAAAGCCTTGGTTCAACTAAAAATATTCATTAGCAAGATTTAAAGAATGATTGATCCATTGAAACATTAAACCCTGCTTCCAAAAAGGTTTAAGGTTCAACAGGGTCAAAGGTTCAATGACGTCAGCCAGCTTAAAAAGTTAAGTGCTTCAGCAATAGTTCAAAGTTTAACTGCTTCAACAAGTTCAATAGCTTCAAAAGACTTAGCTTCAAAGGAAGGAATGAACCATTAAACCATTGAACCTTGAAACAAAATGGTTCAAAGGGTTCAACAAGTTCAACAGGTTTAAAGGTTCAATGCAGTTAGTTTAAACAAGTTGGTTCAATGCGGTTAGTTCAAAGAGCCTATGTAAAGCGGTCAATTGAATAAGCTAAACAAAAGACTGAACCAGTTAAACCGTTGAGCCATTGAACCAAAGTTGGTTCAAGTGATAGGTTCAAAGGGAGCTTCAAACAAAGAGCAAGAGAAATCGTTGAACCGATTGAACCGTTAAACCTTGAATCAAAATGGTTCAATGATTCAAAGGTTCAAAGGTTCAATGAGGATGGTTCAAAGGAGTGTCCCAAAGCCAAAAGAACAAATGCCCTTATGGAGAGTGGTGAACTAAGGGTAGGTGCCCTTGTAGAGGGCAAAAATCACCAAGTTCAAAGGGATGGTTCAATCAAAGCTGAAAAAGTGATTTAATCAAGAAAGCGATTGAAACAAGGAAGTGATTGAACCAGAGAACTAATAAAGACCACTTAAACTGATTGAACTATTGAACCGATGAACTTTCAAAGGGTTCATGGTTCAATATAGTTCAAATGATCAGCAACCATTGACGTCCTCGCGAATGTCAAATTTAAGATAATGAAACAGTTGTTGATTTTTTTTTAAAAAGGGTTTAAGCAGATGCAGCCAAGTGTCATCTTCCATAGAACTTTTCAAAGGTAGCCAAAATGAAGTGGAGATCACCACGTGTCCCTGTTTGCTATAAAGTGAAAGCCTCCACATGTCTACATTTGAGTTTTGAACAAGTTTCTAAGCTTCTCCCAAGCATTTTTTAGAGCACAGTGGAGACAACCACGTGTCATCTTCCATCAGGCTCATAAAAAATATTTCTAATGCCTCTAAAAGTAGTGGAAGCTACCATGTGTCCTCCCTTATTTCAAAGCAAATGCAACCACATGTTAATTTTTTAGCAGAAAGTGACCAAAGAATAGAGGCAATTTAAGGACCCGATTCAACAGCCAAAAAAGGAGGAACGATGAAGAAAAGGACTAGAAATATCCATGCATGAGATATGTTTCTAGAAGGTGAAGCACTCTACCAAGTAGACATCAGAGTGCACAAATATTCAATGGCATGACCCATTTCTTTGCATTGAGAAAAGCAAAAGGGAAACCATGCCTATTTCCAGTGTATCTTCTTGATAGAATTTAAAATACATTGAATGTATCATGATGTGTTATGGATCCCAAGTCTTTCTTGGAGAGATATATAATGGAATCTCTCTAAATGAAGAGAGGGATCTTTTGGTGATCATAAACTATACTCTGCCCAAATTGAAAGACATTATTAAGACTTTGAGCTCAAATTGTTAATCATATTTTGTTATTGGAATAAGGAAGCAAGTGATTTTTTAGACTTTGTGCAGTAATAATTTGATTTTTAAGGAAATTATTCTTATGTATGTTTCCTTGATACATTTTCTATCCCTTTAATTAAACAAGCAGAATTAGTGAAAGTAGCTAGGAAGGTGTCCTGAGGTCAATTGCAGAGAGACTTTGTACCCCACAATTGCTTTCAGTGTGTTTGTCTTTTCCATTTCTGTGTAAAGGATCTTGAGATGACTTTTCACCCTCATTATCCTTTGTATCTCACTCTTTGGTAGTTGAAGTGAAGACTTTGTGCTACACTTCATTCTGTTGTGTTACTGTTACCTATTGTGTTACTACTAGGAATATTCTTGTTGTTTGCTGAATAGTACTTCTGAAAGAAGAGGAGTGCTTTCTGTCATTTCTAATAAAGTTTTTCCCTTGATCCTTGGACATCATCTCTGAAAAAAGAGAGAATGATGGTTTATCCTACCCCTGTGTCTTACTTTCTATTTATATTTATAATATATAGCTTCTTTTATATTTAATAGGGAACCTTCCCTTGATGAGAGGAGAGATTAGTCTCTTTTTGATGTGGTAAACCTGCACATTTGGCCAACCAATCTCCCTATGTTATGGTTAATAGAACTATTTTGCCTATCAGTTAGCTAAGTGACAAAATATTCACCCAACAATTTTTGACAACTCCATTGGGGAAGAATGTGTAATTTGAAGCCTCAAGCTTCAAGCTGAAGTAATGCCAGTTCTTTTCTATTATTATTTTACACTCTGGCAGATCCAAGGTATACATGAAGCCAAAGAGCTAAAGGTATTGTTGACCTTGTATTCGAGTTTGTACAGCAAAGCAATTTTGATCTATTTCCTTCATCATCTCATCTCCAACAAACCAGGAGCTTTCCTCCTATTAAAGTCAGGTCTTCATTACCAGGCAAAGCATCCACTTTTGCTATTAATAAAGCTTTGCCAATAATCACCCCTCTGAGATTTATTCGCCCTTTTCATAGTCATACAATGGCAGCTCGAGGCCCCTGTGGTAACTCTTTTGGTCCACTCGACCTAACTCCACCCTTACATGAGTTACCACGTAGTTCAAGGAAGAATTTCCCCAAGTTCTATAGAGATGGGAAGGTTCATCCTGATGAACACACTATAGCATTCAGTATAGCCTATGGTATGATAGGAGTGGAATATGAGGATGTAGTAGTCAGGATTTTTGTAGAGACATTGCAAGGTGCTGCTACAGATTAGTTCTACCACCTATAGGCTCGTCAGTAACTGATTGGGACACACTCAAAGCCAAGTTTGAAGCCAGATTCAAACCTGTAGAAGATGCACATGCCCTTCTAGCCCATCTCACACAAATGAAGGAGCCTCATGAACTAATGAGGGATTTCATAGCTAATTTTGACAAGCTGAGGAATAGGATTCCTATAATTGCTCAGCCTACACCTAAAAACCTTAAATGCTTCTTCATCAACTCACAGTTGCCTGAAGTGAGTTTTCTACTTAGACGTGCTAGCTAAATAGACCTTGATGAAGCTCATGATTTGGCCAATGAGGTAGAAGATGACCTTATCTTGGATGGAAAGATAAGGAGAGTTATTAATAGAAATAGGCCCTCATCATCTTCTAAATACCCATCTACAAGCACCACTGATCCAATGGTGTAGAAGTTGGCAAATGAGTTACTTGCTCTCAAAAAGCAAATGGTGCAAGGAATGTCTTCTACCCCTTCATACAGAGATATGCCAAAGAGGACATTTCCAAATCAGTCATACTAAGGCAATGCTATTAGGAATCAAGGTCAGCTAAATCATCTTCCTCCCCCATAAGGGAAACTTGCAATTGAAGCACCCCTAGCCAATTCAGTAGTGGGATATCTTGAAATAGAATCTGATTTCTCTTTCCATCCTAAATTAAACCAAGAAAATGATGCTGATATCCTTGTAGAAGGTCAAGAAGAATTATCTAGCAACTCCAACATTGGTTTCCTAAATTACCAAGATGAACCCAGAAGCAAAGGAGAAGCATTTGATGGATCATACACAGTGTTTACCAGGTCACAGAACTAGTCAACTCAGCAAGCTGATAAAGGGAAGATAGAGGAGCAACCTCAACCAACAATATCAATTGCCAAGTGGGAAACCACTCTGTCTTTCTAGCCAAAGGACCCGGTGATTGCAAAGAAGGTAAGTTCATCAAACATCCCAACCCCTTCTACTTCAAATTTGCAGGCTAGTCCTCCCCCTCCTAAAGATCAAAAAGGATGAACTCCCAACCTCTATTCCTAGTCCCATTCAATCATTTGACATAATTGATCATGTCAAAAAGACCAAAATTCAAATGACTAAATTTGAATTCCTATAATCCAACCCTAAGTAGTTGGACAAGTTAGTTCAATGCTTTAAGAACCAAACCATCCCTACAAGATAAGAAATTCCAAAAGTAACTCCTATTCTCCCCAAGAGCACATCCACTCAGAATAATCTTGTCATTACTCTTCCTGCTACCCCTGGGAAAATAGAGCCTTTCTATGTTTCCCTATTAATAAATGGTCACAAGCTGAGCAACTGCATTATAGACTCAGGCGCATCTGATAATGTCATGCCTGCCAAGGTGGCAAAATCTCTTAGACTCACACTAACCAAAACCTTTGGCAGATGCTTCTCCATGGAGAATAAACAAGTGCCCCTATTGGGACAAATCAAAGATGCTTAATTTGCATTTGCCACCTTCCCAAATAAGAGAATCAAGATGATTATTCTGGTGGTCGATGTCCCAGCATCATATGGCATCCTTCTTGGGCAAAATTTATGCAAGGATGTTGGTGGAGAATTGAGCATAGACCTATTTGAAGTGAGGATTCCTATGAAAGGTGTAATGCAGAGGTTGCTTCTTGAAAAGGAAGCAAAATACGTGGTCACTCAGACATCAGCACCTGAAGCTCAAATTTTGTTTGAGTCTTCAGGCATGGGTAATTACTTTTTATCCACCGATGAAGTCCCTGAATGTGACCCAAGATTTGACTTAGACCATACATCAGAAGAACTGGTAAGTTGCAGTACAGATGGAGAAAAATCTTCCATCTCTAATGAAGAGAAATATAATGGAATATTTGTGTTTGATGAGGTATGGATCCTAGAATTTGATGGTAGCTTCTCCTCTACCAGCTCAAAAGTAGGGATTGTGTTGATATATCCTCAAGGAGATATTTTCCCTTACTCATATAATTTTTAGTTCAGCAACACCAACAACATAGCTGAGTATGAATCTATGTTGCTCAAATTGAAGGCTGCTAGAGATAAAGGCATCAAACTCCTTCATGCCAAAGGGGATGATAAACTAGTGGTTTGTCAGGTAAAGAATCTATATCAAATAAAAAATGAGAGATTGCACCATTACCATAATCTATTTTGGGATCAAATGGAAAGCTTTGATGCTTTCAACATCTCTGCTATATCTAGAGAAGTCAACGACCAAGCTGATGCACTTGCTATTTCAGCAACTCTTTTAGGTCCTCACCCAGACTTCAAAGGAGAGAAGTACACATTGAACTAGTTTTTTGACCAAGTGTGCTTGATAATGCTGATCATTGGAAAGTATTCAATGATGATCATCAAATCATTGCCTTCTTAGAACAAAAAGACAGCTTTGAATGGCTGCATTTCAAAGGTAGCGAACCTCACAAGCCTAAAATTACCCATGAATCAAGTTCAAATGTAGGTGAAGAGTTTTTTCAACTTAGAGGGAATAAAATCCCAAAAGGCTTGGTTTCCCTAGAGAAACTATTTGACAAGCATGACAGGTTTGTCAAATAGTAGCAAACAGATTCAAACTCCTCCCAGGGGTTTGATCAAATAAATCTGAGTACTGAAGAAAATCCCAAAATCGTGAACATTGGGAAGTGTTGTACTCAGGAAGAGAAGTTCTAGTTCACCACTCTACTCCACCAATATATAGATGTTCTAGCATATTCATATGATGACCTGAAGTCACTCCGGCCTGACGAAGTTTGACATAATATTCCTCTCAAGGCTGATTCAACACCTTACAAGAAAAAATCTAGATAGTACAATCCAAAGATATTAGGTACTATTATGTCTAAGATACAAAAAATGTTAAATGCTAGAATCATTTTTCTAATCCATCATTCCACATGGATTGCAAACATTGTGCCTGTAAGGAAGAAAAATGGCAAAATTCACATCTATGTGGATTTTAGAAATCTAAATCAATCATTTTTGAAGGATAACTATCCTTTGCCAATCATGGATCAAGTGCTTCAAATAGTGACTAGTTCAGAGATGTTATCAATGTTAGATGGCTTCTTAAGATATAATCAGGTTGAAGTTGGTGAGGTAGACCAACATAAGATAGCGTTCACTACACCTTGGGGCACATTTACATATAGAAGGATGCCTTTTGGCCTAATAAATGTTGGTGCCAGCTTTCAGAGAGTAATGGACCTTGCTTTCAAGGATGAGATGGGTAAGTTAATTATAGTTTATCTTGATGACTTGACTATCTTCTCTAAGCATTGCCCAGATCATATACGCCACTTACAACAAGTGCTAGAGTGATGTCGTTAGAATGGTATTTCCTTAAACCCCAAGAAGTCTATTTTTGGAGTTATAGAGGGGAAACTTCTCAGACACATTATGTCCAAAGAAGGCATAAAGATTGACTCAGACAGAGTCAAGTCTATCCAAGAGCTCACATTGCCTGCAAGTAAAACTACTATTCACTCTTTTTTTGGAAAGGTAAATTTCTTACGATGGTTTGTTCTTGAGTTTGCTAAGAAGACCTGACACATTGTGAACATGATGAAGGGAAAGGTCACCTTTAGCTAGACTGAAGAATGTAAGTCAACATTTTAGGATATCAAGACTACCATCGCTCATGCCCCAACTCTGGTTTGTCCAGACTACAACAAAGAGTTCATCATGTATAGCTATGCCTTCGAACACACGCTCTCAACAATTCTTGTTCAATAAAATCAAGAAGGTATGGAATCTCCCATTTCTTTCATGAGTTATCCTCTCAAAGCTCATGAGCTAAAGTACTCGAACATGGAGAAGCATGCTTATGTAGTGGTGAAAGTAGTCAAGCATTTATGCTTCTACATCCTGAATTCACACACTACTACCTTGGTTCCTGACACCATAGTCAAATCCATATTAACTCAGTAGGAGTTTGGGACTAAAAGAGGTAATTTGATTATGAAGATACATGAGTTTGATCTTGACATCAAGCCAACAAAACTAGTATGGGGAAAAGGCCTCTACCAATCAATTACTGATAATAAACCAGATGAAACATAGCATGAAGAAGCAGAGGAGGAAGACACATTGATAGTCCTCTGTATCTACCACAAATGAGTGGTATTTAGGTATTGATTATTTCTTCACTTATGGTGAGTGTCCTACTCACTTGTCTTACAAAGAAAGGAGGACCATCAATTTGAAAGCTACCAATTTTGTCCTTTAGGACAAAGGCCTGTACAAGAGGAGCCTTGATGGAGTGTTCCTTTGATGCGTGGACAAGGAACAATAAAGCCAAATTTGAAATCCTTTCATAATCTAGCCTGTGGAGGACATTTTTATGCTCCTATGACTGCTCATAATATTCTATGAGCTAGATATTACTAGCCTACTCTATTTCAAGATGCATATAAGTGGGTAAGGAAATGTGAACTCTGCCAATAGTTTGTTGGAAGACCTAAGATAACTACCCTACCTCTCAATCCAGTGGTCATAGAGGAACCATTCTAGCGATGGGGAATTGATTTTATTAGAGCTATAAATCCATCTTCAAGTGTTGGACATGATTATGTCCTTACAGAAACTGACTACTTCACCAAATGGGTGGAAGTAATTCCAACCAAACATGCTACTTTAGAAGTAGTGTGCAATTTCCTCAAGGAGAATGTCATTTCCAGGTTTGGAGTCCTAACCAAAATTGTTACTAATAATGTAGCTTGTTTCACTTCCCAGGAGATTACACAATTCTATTTCTACTATGGGATTACACTCTCCCACTCTTCTAATTACTTTCCACAAGGGAATGGACAAGCTGAATCAAGCAATAAGAACCTGATGACTATCATCAAGAAGCTGGCAGATGACAACCAAAGGACATGGCATAAAGTATTGGTTGATGCTTTATGGGCAAACAAA
The DNA here is from genome assembly GCA_037957365.1 of Torreya grandis. NCBI lineage: Eukaryota > Viridiplantae > Streptophyta > Pinopsida > Cupressales > Taxaceae > Torreya > Torreya grandis. The sequence goes on along the minus strand of JARHVA010007915.1, from coordinate 202,290 downwards.
ATTACACCCAAGAGGGCAATTGGTATGTCTCCTTTCCAAATTCTTTATGGTATCAATGTAGAAATACCAATCACCTTGGAATTGTCAACATTAAAATTAGCTAAGGCAATTGAAGATCAAACATATGAAAGCTCATTTAATAAGAGGATCATGTACCTGACTGAGCTGGATGAGTAGAGAACTATGGTGGTGGATCGAATTGCTGCCCATCAAAGTATGGTGAAGAAACTCTTCGACTAGAAGGCAAAAAATCATGATTTCCAAGTTAGAGATCAAGTCCTGTTGTGGGACAAAAGGAGAGAACCAAAGGGGATGCATGGAAAATTCAACTCCCTTTGGAGGGGCCTGTTTATTATCCATCAACACAATGGTGAAAATAGCCTCCTTCTAAAGTATCAAGATGGTACACTCTTTTCTCTACCTCATAATGGGCAGCATCTGAAACACTTCAATTCTTGAAGTATCAGATCATTTCATCTGTACATATGTATATTTGTATAGTTTTTAGTTTAGTTTACTTTTGTTTATTTTCATTTTTGACACCTTTTATTTATAAGTAACATGACTCTATATCCCAATGGCACACATGAAGACACTAGAGATTCTAAATTCTACTCCCTCCAATTCTTTTTACAATTGATGGAAGTTCCCCAATTGGAACCAACTGTTGTACCCTAAAAATGTTCACTCATTTTTGGGACAACATATGAGCTATTTTGGTCCTATAGGCCAAAAATTGTCTCTCCCCTTTTCAAAATTTGTTCTGAGCTTTCAAATTCCTCATTTCTCAAGCTTTTTCTAGAATCTACGGACTCTACAGGTAGAAATCTATAGACTCTGTAGGCTTAAATCTATGGACTCTATAGGCAAAAATCTACGAACTCTACAGGCAGGAATCTACGGACTATGTAGGTTCAAATCTATGAACTTTGTAGGAAAGAAACAAGCTCTCAACACTTAGACGCTTTCAAGACAAGTTCAAAGCCTTGGTTCAACCAAAAATATTCATCGACAAGCTTCAAAGAAGGATTGATCCATTGAACCATTGGACCCCACTTCCAAAAAGGTTCAAGGTTCAATGGGTTTAAAGGTTTAATGACATCAGCCAGCTTAAAAAGTTAAGAACTTCACCAATAGTTCAAAGTTCAACCACTTCAGCAAGTTCAATAGCTTCAAAAGACTTAGCCTCAAAGGAAGGAATGAACCGTTGAACCATTGAACCTTTAACCAAAATGGTTCACAGGGTTCAACGGGTTCAAAGGTTCAACACAGTTAGTTCAAAGCAGTTGGTTGAATGCAGTTAGTTTAAAGAGCCTATTTCAAGCGGTCAATTGAATAAGCTAAACAAAAGATTGAATCGATTGAATCATTGAACCATTAAACAAAAGTTGGTTCAATTGATCGGTTCAAGTGACATGTTCAAAGGGAGCTTCAAATAAAGAGCAAGAGAAATCGTTGAATCAATTGAACCATTGAACCTTAGACCAAAATGGTTCAACGGTTCAAAGGTTCAAAGGTTCAACGAGGATGGTTCAAAGGAGTGTCCCAAAGCTCAAAGAACAAATGCCCTTGTGGAGAGTGGTGAACTAAGGGTAGGTGCCCTTGCAGATGGCAAAAATTGCCAAGTTCAAAGGGATGGTTCATTCAAAGCCAAAAAAGTGATTTAATCAAGAAAGCCACTAAAATAAGGAAGCGATTGAACCAGAGAACTGATAAAGACCACCTAAACCAATTGAAATGTTGAATTGATAAACTTTAAAAGGGTTCAAAGGTTCATGGTTCAATATAGTTCAAATGATCAACAACCATTAACATCCCTGCAGACGTCAAATTTAAGATAATGAAATAGTTGTTGATTTTTTTAAAAAAGGGTTTAAGTGGATGCAGTCAAGTGTCATCTTCCATAGGACTTTTCGAAGGCAGCCAGAATGAAGTGGAAATCACCATGTGTCCCTGTCTGCTATAAAGTGGAAGCCTCCATGTGTCTGTGTCTGAGTTTTGAACAAGTTTCTAAGCTTCTTCTAAGCATTTTTTAGAGCACAGTGGAGACTGCCATGTGTCATCTTCCACCAGACTCATAAAAAATATTTCTAATGCCTTTAAAAGCAGTGGAAGCTGCCATGTGCCCTCCCCTATTTCAAAGTGGATGCTTCCACGTGTCAATTTTTTAGCAAAAAGTGATGAAAGAATGGAGAGGCAATTTAAGGACCCGATTCAATAGCCAAAAAAGGAGGAATGATGAAGAAAAGGACTAGAAATATCCATGCATGAGATATGTTTCTAGAAGGTGAAGTAGTCTGCCATGTAGACGTCAGAGTGCATGAATATTCAATGGCATGACTTGTTTCTCTGCATTGAGAAAAGCAAAAGGGTAACCATGCTTGTTTCCAGCATATCTTCTTGACAAAATTTAAAATACATTGAATGTATCATGATGTGTTACGGCTCCCAAGTCTTTCTTGGAGAGCTATATAATGGAATCTCTCTAAATGAAGAGAGGGATCTTTTGGTGATCGGAAACTATACTCTGCCTAAATTTAAAGGCATTACTGAGACTTTGAGCTCAGATTGTTAATCATATTTTGTTATTGGAATAAGGAAGCAAGTGGTTTTTCAGACTTTGTGCTATAATAATTTGATTTTTAGGGAAATTGTTTTTATGTATGTTTCCTTGATATGTTTTCTATCCCTTTAATTAAACAATAAAAATTAGTGAAAGTAGCTAGGAAGGTGTCTTGAGGTCAATTGTGCAGAGACTTTGTGCCCCCACAATTGCTTTTAGTGTGTTTGTCTTTTCCATTTCTATGTAAAGTATCTTGGGACAACTTTGTGCCCTCATTATCCTTCGTATCTCACTCTTTGGCAGTTGAAGCGAAGACTTTTTGCTACACTTCATTCTATTGTGTTACTGTTACCTATTGCATTACTACTAGGAAGATTCTTGTTTTTCGCTGAATAGTACTTTTGAAAGAAGATGAGTGCTTTCTATCATTTCGAATAAAGTTTCTACCTTGATCCTTGGACATCATCTCTAAAATAAGAGAGATGGATCATTTATTCTACCCCTGTGTCTTACTTTCTATTTATATTTATAATATATAGCTCCTTTTATATTTAATAGGGAACCTCCCCTTGATGAGAGGAGAGATTAGTCTCTTTTTGATGTGGTAAACCTAGACATTTGGCAGACCAATCTCCCTATGCTATGGTGAACAAAACTATTTTTCCTATTAGTTAGCTGAGTGACAAAATATTCACCCAACATCCTTCACACACTCCACCAACTTGTTCAACTACTCAGGGTTGGCTTGTAGGAATTCAAACTCAGTCATTTGAATTTTGGTTATCTTGACATGGTCAATTATGTCAAATGACTGAAATGGACTAAGAAGAGGGGATGGGAGTTCATCCTTTTGGTTTTTGGAAGGGGGAGGACTGATCTACAAAGTTGAAGTTGAAGGGTCAGAGATGTTTGGGGTACTTAATTTTTTATCAGTCACCAGGTCCTTCGATTGGAAAGGTAGAGTGGTTTCCCACTTAGCAATTGAAATTGTAGATTGAGGTTGCAGTTACTCCTCTATCTTTTCTTTATCAACTGGCTGGGCTGCTTGATTCTTGGATCAGGTGAACACAACATAAGATCCTTCAACTACTCCACCTTCACTTCTGGGTTCATCCTGGTAATTTAGGAAACCAATGTTGGAGTCACCAGCTGATTCTTATTCTTCTTCCTCCATGAAGAGATCAGCATTATTTTCTTTCTCAAACTTAGGTTGGAAAGAGAAATCATGTTCTATTTCCATATATCCAACTACTGAGTTGGTTGGAGGCGCTTCAAGGGCAAGGTTCCTCTGTTGGGGAGGAAGAGGATTTGGTTGCCCTTGATTCTTGGCAGCATTGCCTTGGTATGCCTGATTAGGGAATGTCCTCCTTGGTACATCTCTATATGAAGGAGCAAAAGACATACCTTGGGCCATTTGTCTTTTCAAGGCTAGCAGTTCATTTTCTAGCTTGTGCACCATTTGATCCATGGTGCCTATAGATGAATGTTTAGAAGATGAAGAGGATTTGCCTCTGACAGGATCTCTCCTTATCTTTCTTACAAAGATAAGGTCATCTTCTACCTTAGTAGCCAAATCTTGAGTAGCAGCAAGGTCTATGTGGCCAGCACGTCTCAACAGAAAACTCACTTTAGGTAGCTGTGAGTTGATGAAGAAGCATTTGAGGTTTTTAGGTGTCAGTTGAGCAATTATAGGAATTTAGTTCCTTAACTTGTAAAACTTGGAAATGAAATCCCTCATAGGCTCATGAGGCTATTTTTTCATCTAGGTGAGCTAGGCTAGCAAGGCATGTACATCTTCTGTAGGCTTGAACCTTGCTTCGAATTTGGCTTTGAGTGTGTCCCAGTCAGTCACTGACCCAACCTGTAGATGGTAAAAATAGTCTGTAGCAGCACTTTGTAGTGTCTCCATGAAAAGCCTAACTACTACATCTTCAAATTCCACTTCTATCATACCATAGGCTATGCTAAAAGATATGATGTGTTCATCAAGATGAACTCTCCCATCACTAAAAAATTTGAGAAAATTCTTCCTTGAACTACATGGAAGCTCATGTAAGGGTGGAGTAAGATTAAGTGGGCCAAAAGAGTTACCCTAGGGGCCTTGAATTACCATGATTTAATTATGAAAAATAGGGATAACAAATCTAGGTGGATTTTCCATATGGTAGGACAAAAATGGAAAAGAACTGGCCCTGCTTCAGCTTGAAGCTTGAGGCTTTAAACTGTGCATTATTTTCCAGCAGCTCTGGTTTTGTAGACCAAATAATATAATGAAGATGGAGGAAGATGGTAAGGCTATAATGATAATGGGTAAGACACAGAACTAAGTCACTAGAGCCTGTAATGGATAAGGGTAGGGACTACTTTAATCTAAAACTTGAGGCTTTAGACTGCACGTTCATCCCCAACAGAGTTGCCAAAAATTATTGGGTGAATATTTTGTCGACCAACTAACTAGTGAGAAAAATAGTTCTTATCACCACAGCATAGGGAGATTGGTTGGCCAAATGCATAGGTTTACTACATCAAAAGGGGACAAACCTCTCCTCTCATCAAGGGGAGGTTCCTTATTAAATATGAGGATCTATATACTAAAAATTTAAACAGAAAGTAAGACATAGGGGTAGGATAAACCATCCATCTCTCTTTTTTCAGAGATGATGTTAACAAATAGAGGAGAAAATCTTAGTGAAAACACTAAAGGCACTTATCTTCTTTCAAAAGTGTTCTTGCAAGAAAAAGGAGTTCTTTCAGGTAGTGACAAGTAACTGGCAACCAAGGGCATAGTAACTAGTAGACTGAGATGTAGCACAAAGTCTCCACCTTGACTACCCAAGAGTGAGATATGAAGGAAAATGAGGGCACAAAGTCATCCCAAGGTCATTTACATAGAAACAGAATATGAAGGATAATGAGGGCACAAAGTCATCCCAAGGTCCTTTACATAGAAACAAAATATGAAGGATAATGAGGGCACAAAGTCATCCCAAGATCCTTTACACATGAATAGAAAATACAAACACACTAAAGACAATTGTGGTAGCATAAAGTCTTTCCACATCTGGCTTTAGGACACCTCCCTAATTAATTCCACTATTTCTACTTGTTAATTTAAATGAACAAGAACACATTTAGGAAATAGACATAAGAACAATCTCTTAAAATAGCATAAGCTATAACAACACAAAGTCTACAAATAATTTGCTTTCTCATTCAAATAAAATAATATGAACAACAATCTGAGCTCAAAGTCTCAGTATTCACCTTTCAATTTGGGTAGAGTTTTGCTTCTGTATTGGGAAGATGTCTTTTGCATAAAATAAGAGATTACATTATATAACAACCAAGAAAGGCCTAGCGCTTTGTTCCATGGAACAATCCATGCTGCATTCAATACCTTGAATGCATTTTCATTTTTGTCAAGGGACCATACTAGAACAGAGCAGCTGCCTTAATTGTAGCATGTCAATTCATCACAAATGTCTTCTCCTAGGCCTGAGTCATCTGGTTTGTCACCTAATATCTGCACAACTGTCCACTTTGCCTTTACTCCAAAGGAGACAAATAGGCCATGCCTTCAATGTTTACAGGTTCAAATATCTACTTTGCAGACTGTTCCACCTACTAGAATAACTCATGCATAGATATTTCTGATCTTTCCCTCTTTTTTATTGCAATTTGAGCTCTCAGGCTATCTTTTCCCTTTCTGCTGACTCTTTCGGCTCCTTCTTCAGCTGGTTTGCTGAGTTTGTTTTCAAGTTCTGTGCCACTTTCAAAAATCAACAAACATTTCATTACCTTGAATTTGATGTCTATGGGGGCGTCATTGGTCCACTATTTCAACAGTTTAAGTGGCCTCCTCGGCTCCTTGGTTCTATCGCCTTCTTCTTTTCTATCGCTTTCTTGGTTCAATCACTTCCTTGGTTCAATCACTTTCTTGGTTCAATCACATTCTTGGTTCAATCACTTCCTTGGTTCAATCACTTTCTATTTGATCTTTGAACCAATGTTCTCTACCCTCCGCAAGGGCACCTGCCCTTAGTTCACTACCCTCCGCAAAGGCACTTGTTCTTTCGGCTTTGGGGCACTCCTTTGAACCAACCGCATTGAACCCTTGAACCCTTGAACTGTTGAATCTTTTTTTGGCTCAAGGTTCAATGATTTAATGGTTCAATATTTTTTTCCACTCATTCAATTGACTGCTTGAACTGTTCCCTTTGAACTAACCATTCGTTGAACCTTTCAGCCATTGAACCTGTTGATCCTTTGAACCATTTTGGTTCAAGGTTCAATGGTTCAAGCCTTCTCCTTTCGTTAATTGTTTTGATCTCTTCAAACTGATTGAACCTATTAAACCCATTGAACCAATTTTGTTCAAGGTTCAATGGTTTAACGGTTCATTCCTTTGTTCTTTGAAGCCTTTGAACTTATTGAAGCTATTAAACTTTTGACGAAGCACTTAACTCTTTAAGCTTGCTGATGTCATTGAACCTTTGAACCTATTGAACCTTTGAACCTTTTAAAAGTGGGGTTCAATGGTTCAATCCTTTGTTTGAAGCTTAGTGAAGAACATTTTTGGTTGAACCAAGGCGTTGAACCTATGCTAAAAATGACTAAGTGTTGGAAACTTGTTCTTTTGATTGAACTCGCCTGTAGAAGCCTTTGAACCTCTTGAACCTGTTAATTTCAAGCATGTTGAGTCCATAGAAACATATCTATAGAGTCCATAGATTTAAGCCTACAAAGTCTGTATATTTCTAGAAAATCTTTGAAAAATGAAGAACTTGAATGCTCAGAAGAATTTTTGAAAAGGGGAGAGAGGATTTTGGTTTGTTGAACCAAAATAGCTCATAGGTTGTGTTGACCATTTTGGTCATGCGAGCCAAAATCGGTCCCCTTATTTTACCTGCAAATCTTGAGCCATCTCATTCTTTATTTTTCATGAAATCTATGGACTCTATAGGTGTTTCTATGGACTCTACAGATGAGATCAAGAAAAAGGCCGTAGGAATTGACCAAATGATGACGGGCGCATAGACGTCAAATTTGTAGATAAGAAATCATCAAGGAAGGAGTAAGTGGAAGCTACCATGTGTCATCTTCCATGTGACTCTCAAGGGACCCCTTAAGCTTTTACAAGTTAAGTGGATGCTACCATGTGTCATCTTCCATGTGACTCTCAAGGGACCCCTTAAGCTTTTACAAGTTAAGTGGATGCTACCATGTGTCCCTTTATAAACTCAATGAAGCACGATAAGTGTCAGCATCTACATTTCAAGTGTCTTACAAGTTTTAATGTAGCAGACTATGACACATGTCAAAATCAGAGTACTCCCATCCCAAAGAGCTAAATAAGTAGTAGAAGATAGCTTGAGGGATGAAGGAGCCAAAAGAGGCAAATAAAAGAAGAGGCAAAATAGCCAAGTGTAGAAATGGATGAAATAGTCCAAGTGGAAAAAGAAGGTGTTGACTCAAGGAGTTACTCTAGTGGTTGACATAGTGCCTACCAATGGTCATCAAGAGGTGCAAATAGTGAATTATGTGACCCATTTTTTCACTTTGCATTTATGAGTAGACAAATGATGTGGCCCATAATTTCACATCAAAGCAGGAGCTGACATAGCATTATCTTTAAACAACTTCCTCTTCCTAATGCTCAGAAGGCACATGGATCACTTGTAAAAGAGGTGCCAAAAGGCCTCTTTCTTCCTCTATATATTTTAAACTTCTCATTTGATAAAAGGATCTAATCTCTTAGCGTGTAAGGTAAAGCTCTGCCCCAAAAATCTCTGGGTTTGTAAGGCAGAACTCTATGCCATTTTACCTTCAATCAAGACATAATATTTTTACCTCCATTTTGAGTTTTGAACTTTCATATGTGTCTATGCCTTTGTTCTATGTTGAGTCATTTTCCTTGATGCTCTCGCAGGATGATTTCAGCGCGTCTAGTGCATTATGAGATTCCCATTTGCAGGTTTGCTAGAAGTGTCCCTAGAGGAGTATAGGTGCCTGTGAATAGGCTGCCATAGTGTGTCTGAGGATGCCTCTGGTAGTTCTTCCTCCCTGTATCTCCACGGACCCCTGACTCACTAATACATAAGGATTTCTCATGTCAAATGAAGTGTGTGGGAGCTTGCCCTTGGTGAAAAGTGTATGTTTAGGATGAGTAGATCAACCTTTTTGGTGTATCACCTTTTTCAATTTAGGTTTAGGTTCTCCCCTTTTCAACCCCCCCTTTTCCATTTTATTTATTAGTAGTAGGAGATCCAGGACCTAAAGGATACATTGAAGGGAGCTATCCCTTATCTAGAGACTCTCCCCCCAGTTTTGTCGTACCCACAAGCAAGAGGGGAGTTTCCATTGTTGCATGTAAAAGGTAGGAGCTCAGCCTCCTATCGAGGGTACAATCCACTGTGTCAACAAGTTGTCCCAAAAATGAGTGACATTTTTGGGGACAACAATATTGATATATTTAACTCCTAAGTTTGATTACAAAGTATCTATTGTTGAAGATATGTAAGATCTAGATAAGTTAAAGATGGATGGAATTCATGTCACCCTAATAGCCTATGAGATGAGGACAAGTTAACAAAGGATTTCTAAGAAAGAATCTACATTCAAGGCAAAAAAGAAGTCAAAGGAGAATAAGACACAAGGTAATAAATCCAAAGATAATGATGATTATGATATTTATGATGATGAGTTAATATCTATGTTTATAAGAAATTTGAAAAGTGGTTCAGGTAAATACAAGGGTAATTTACCCTTCAAGTGCTTTAATTATGGATAAATTAGACACTTTTCTAACAAGTGCCCTCATAATAACAAGACAAATAATTATGAATATCATGATAAAGGTCATGATGATGACATGAAGTCTTATAGGTCTAATAAGAGCAAGAAAATATTCAAAAATTATGATGATAAGACAAAGTTTTTCAAGAACAAAATAAGCCTTTACACCAAGGAAGAATAAAACTCATCTAATGAGAGTGAGAGAAGTGGTTCTAAGAGTGATCATGAAGGTGTTGATCCTAATGTTAATGAAGTTCTCTTCAAGGCTAAGGAAGCGGGTTATTTCAATAAAGAAGAGTCCATGTGATTTAGAGGTACTATTAGTGATTTAGATGAAGAAAAAGGTGAGGTGAACTTTTAGCTTGAGTTGATGAATGCTCTAGAAGACTTGAAGATGATGAATAAAAATATTAAGGTGATAATTTCTCTTGTCAAAGGTTATGAGGAAAAAATCAGCTTGTTTGAAGAGATATTGAACAACTCCAAGGAAAAAAGAAGAGATAGTCAAACATGTGGAAACTCAAATTAAAATTGTGACTGCAAGCCTAAATTCTAAAGAAAAAGAATGTGTTAGGTATGTAACTAAAGTTAATTCTTTGAGAGTTGAGTTGGATCAGGCATCAAGGTAAACTCCTTTTTAATTTTGAAAAGGGTACCAATGATCTAGACAACATCTTGAGTAGTCAAAATACTACTAATGATAAAATAGGTCTTGGTTTCAATGGAGACCAAAAGAAGAATACTAATGTGATCAAGGAGAATTATAACTTAAAGGTTAATGGTCAATCAAGGAATGATGATGCTGACAAAATGAATACTAATACTATTAGGCAGCCTTATGCTATAAGGTATGCTAATCCCTTCAATGGTTATGGTTACTTATGTAACCAATATGGTCATAGAGCAAGGCATTATAGAAGGCCCTCCAATAATGAATATGCATGAATCTATGAGGAGAGTCATTAGTTAAGAGGTATGGTTAATGGTGTGTTTCCATTAAGAGGAATATTGTATTTCAATTGTTAAAAGGTTGGTCATATTACAAAGTTTTATAAGCATGGATTCTCAAGTCAAAATAAGAAAATTGAGACCCTTAGAGTGAAGAAAAGAAGACAAAATAATGAATGGAGACCAAATATAGATAATATGAATGATGATCAGTATATAAGTCCAAGTGGACTATTTTCCATGGTGGAGCATAGTTCAGATGTAAAGGAGTGCCAATAATTCTCCCTAATAACTCAAGTTATGGATGAAGGAGTGAAGACAAATAGACCAAGTCAAAATGTTATTCAAATGGAGATTTAAGAATTCAAGCCTAAAAGGATCATGAAGAAAGTTCAGTCTAGTAAGGACATGTAGATCTAGGAATCTCCAAATTTTATGTTGTTTTAGTACCCTAGATAAGAGGTGACTCCATTAGGCTTCATGGAGGCACTCAACTAATAAGTAGAAACATAAATGATGCTTGGTCTTAGGGAAGCTTTGTATTCTTTTTTTTAGATTCAAAGTTCAATCAATAGTCTATTGAATGTGTGATTATAAGAGATGGGTTATAAATAATTTGTATGATGACTTGATCAAACCAATTCACATTCATGATAGTGTCAGAATATCTCATGGAGATAAGGGGAGCCAATCATACTCCAATAGTAGGTGTGTTTGCCAAAGTAGCTATAAATTTAGTTGGTTGTGAGCCTAATTTGTGTTGAGTTTTTGTCAAAAAGAGATAATGATCATGTTTAGAGAGAAAATGTGTGTTTTTCCAAGTCTAAGGATCAGATAGTTGTCAAGAGATGACCCTTTTTCATTAATGTCAAAGGGGGAGAAAGTTTTAGTTTGGGAGAAAGGTTAGTTTGAATAAAATCTAGCTTGGGGAGATGTGAATGATCAACTTTGTTTGAGTGTTTTCCATCAATGACGAAGGATGGGATTATTGATGTATGCTCCTATTGTTGGTGTTGTGGCATTTATGTTTTCATTAATGTCAAGATCAAGATGGATGTCATTAATATCAAGGTCAAAGTTGAGTCCATGCTTGGTGAAGAAGTCTTATGACAAGAGAAAATTTGAAGGCAACCTATTGTCTCTCTATTGAGAGAGAATTTGAAGGAAACCTGTTAATTATTCTAAGGTTGATGACATGTCAATGTTAAGATCAATATATAAGGTAAGCATACTTTTGAGCACTAATCTTAAGGAGCATTGTCATATCATGAGCATGTGTGTGAAGATGGTAGTAGTATGGTAAGATGGATACACATAGGTATGAGTGTATTTTTAAGGATGACCAAGAATGTTTATGAAGTGTTGAAACACTCAAGAAAGTTTCAAGGTAAACCTTCAGGGTTATGGTCCTAAGCCTAATCATGCAACCAAACTAGTCCTAAACTCTATTTGAACTAATGAAGAGTATTTAAGTGTTATCAAAAATTAAAATCATTGGTAGAGCAAGTGAGAATATGGCTGAAACTATCTAAACATGTGTACAATGTAGATAAGATTTTAGATGAGCTTTGAAGGCTAGTTCATGGATTATTCATTTGCATGAAGAGACCTAGTGAAAAGGCATAGCGTTGAGGTGAGTACTCTAAGCTTTGTGAGAACAAGATTGGTTATGTGTGAGAATGATAAGAGGTTTTATGACATGATAATTAGGTGTTGAGAATAGTACAAAAGGTTTCAAGGTGCGTTCAAGGTCTAAGTGTGACTAACAGTTCAAGGCTTAATGTACAAATAGACCTAGTGTGGCATAATGAGGGGTCAAGTTTAGTTTCAAAGGTACTATATCTAAGTGTGAAATGTTATGTCAAGTGTGTTGACCAAGTTTGAACAAGAAAGTATAGAATGTGGTTTGGAGGTTTTCTATGTGCACATAATGTGGTATTATAGACCTAAGAAGGATTTTATTATGCTCGTTGGCACATGAAACCTTTGCATGAGATAATAATAACTTCATGGAAGTTTGGGAAGGATCCTAGATCAAGTTTATAAGCATTATTTTCTAGATTAAGGGCTCAAGATTTATGAATGATCTGTAAGATTGTATGGTAGTCTTAACCCTCTCTAAAACCCTAGATATAACCTGATATGGAATATATTATTTTAAATGGATTAGAATGGTTTGTATGAAATATTTTGGTGATTGTAACATGTATAATACTCTCCCAAGTACCTCCAGGTGACATTGGTCTATCATAAGAGTGAGTGGAAGCTACATGAAACCCCTTGTTTCTCAAATTTTTGATGTAATAGGTAGGGTTAACCAAGTCAAAGCATGAAAATGATTGGAGTATGATGTGTTTGACTTTTATTTTGTGCCAATTTAAGTTTATAAATAGGTTACAAACTTAAAATAGGCTAAACCAGTCATGGAAGTTGGCCTATTGTTAAAAAGGCCTAGTGAGGAAGATAGTGAGAAAACCAGGCATAAGTGAGAATGAGATTAGGGATGGGTTGTCAATGATTAGGGATGGATAAAAATGAATGGATTTATTTTTGGATACCTATAACACATATAATTAATGGACATAAGTTTGTAATATGATTGTGTATGGTAGAAAGTTGATCTTAATCTGACTTGTCTAACATAGTGAGGTTTGTGTACAGTGAATCAATGAGATTGGTCTGTAATACTAATATTACTATTTTATGATAAAATATATTTATTTTAATTTTAATTTAAGGATGTTTTAGGATCATATAAACCCATTGGAATATCATGAAAGTGTTTCTATAGGTGTTCTAAGTGATTGTTTCCATGACTATGTTTTAGAGCAGGCAATTTTATGTGTGTTAGAAAGAATGATGTTCATGAGTTAGTATGCCCAGAGTTTAAGAATAAAATGAAAATTAAGTTATTATATAGTTATCATAGGTTAATTTTATTGTATTTTTATTCATGGTGAACTCCTATAAATGTCTGAAAATTCAAAGGTCCTTGACTGGGTTTTTGAAGCCTATTTGCAGTTTTAAGTAAGCATATAAAGTGGTCAGTTTGAGGTCTTTTGAACTATATGGTAAAGTTTAATGGAAATAGTGATGAACCTGAGCTCATATAGGTTGTATAAATTTTATTTTTTGGTGTGGTTATGTGGTAAATTTGAGTGTATTCTTGAGATATTTAAATTAGACTTTTTGGCAGTAAGAAGGCTTAATTGTAAGTAGACCTAATGATGTGGTTCAAAGAGTGAAATGACCTAAATGGTGTTGGGGAAATAATTTTATATTATAATTGGTATAAATTAATTGTTTTTTAATATTTTCATCCATTTTTGGAGGCTCAAGATGTTCCAATATGGTCAAGGTGAAATGTGTGCTGTGAGAAGGCCTAATTGCATTAGGTCTCCTTTAGGCCTAATGGTGTTTTTGGTCCTTATGAGTGGTGACTGAACTATCTAGTGGTTATTTAAATTTTGAAACATGTTATTTGATATATTCCAAGGTTCATACAATTTTAGATAGGTTTATGGCTAACCAAGGTTTAAGAAATAAAGAGTCAATTAAAAGAAGAAGGTCTAATGGACCTAATTTGACTAGTTATAATATTGAGGGAATGAAAACCTTAAAAGAGGTGTTTTTAATAGGTCATGAAGTTATAATAGTGATTATATAGATGGTTATAAAGGTCATATGATCTAATTATACCAAGAAAAGTCTAGTTGAGTGAAGAGACCTAATAGGTTGTTTGAAAGAGATAGAAGAGTATGAAGAACAAAATAAGGGGATCATCATCATTTGAGTGATATATAGATGTCCAAATGTGATTAGAGGTTCTTGGTGGCTGATTTGATGCTGAATCACCTATAGGGTTGGTGCCTCCTTATAAGTTAGTACTTGCTAAAGGACTAGTTGAGTTGATGTTTGACTAGTGAGGAGTTGGTGATCCTCATGGGGTTGGTGCCTCACTAAATTTTCATTCATTGCTTATAATAATATAATAAAATATATGTTTCAGTGATTTTTATCCCCCATGAGGGTTTCCCACATATCTCTTTTTTTCTTATGTTGTATGCTTTTGTAGATGCTTGTTTATGCATTGATTAATGTACGTATGTGAATGAATGCTTCATGTATGATAAGTGAAATTGAATGATTATTTTAAGGTCATTTATTCACCCCCCTCTTAATATATATTCTTCCAAAATAGTTTTTAAGAATAATAGACTTGTTAGATCAACAAAAAAATTGTAAACCAGATCTAGAACAAGCATGCTTTTAACAAGAAGGCTAAGATGTTGTAGAAACCATGAATCTATGTTAAATATATACAATGAATGAAGGAAATAATAATATGATGTCAAGTAAAAAAAATACAAATAACCTATACAAAGATTACAAGGTTGAGTATAATTGGTAAAAATAATACTCAATTGCCAAATGAGAATAGTGAAGTTATGAAAGAGTTGCTCTAAGGATTTTAAATCAATACATATCTATAAAACAAACTTGAGCAATGAATATTGGAGGATGGATATGATACCATGAAAGAGATATCAAAACTCTTCAGCCACGGTCTCTCCAATAATCCATTACTACATCTATGGAAGCTTCACCATACACACAAAGAGAATGAACTATCTATAACTCAAATAGATTATACAATGAATAATTCACCTTGCATTTCCATATGAATGAGTAGGTGAATAGGTACATATATAGGTGAAATATAGGATAATACAAACCATACCATGCATGTGGGACTAAATTACCCAATATGAAATAACACCTAATTAAGCTAAAGATTAGAAAATTAATATCTTACACCAACATAAACTAGACCTAATTCTATACACATTCAAAAAAAGTTATATTTTTTTGATGTAGTTATAGGGGCCGCACAATCATCTATACATTATTCATCATATTTAATGGCCTAATAACTTGTGAAAGTTGTAAAATAAATAAATATTCATCAATCAATTTGAAATAAATATAGGTTGCAAACTAGAAGATCTTATCTAGCTTTCCATTAAAGGGTTTAAAAAAAATGAAATGATGTTAAAAAATGATATTAATTAAAAATAATATTCACTTTTAAAATATTATTAATTTTAATGAGAGTTTTAAAAAAAATTAAATAAAACACAAATTTGGGGTTCGCACTATCACTTAAATGTTAATAGAAACATCAAAATTAATTTATTTAAAAGATTAAATATATATATTGGCATGTTAAAATGGAAGGAATGTCACATTTTGAATTAATTTAAAATATATTAAAAATATTGTTTAATAAGTAGAACACAGTGTAAATATTTTGTATATTGATACATTAATTATTAATAATCTAACATATCATAATAAGATTGAATGTTACAAAGTAGAAACTATATGACTATTACATTATACTATAATAAATATTAGCTAATAACATTTCTTCCTTTTTCTTTTCTTTATTAATATTATTAATTTTTTATATGGGAATCAGTTACAATCTTTCATTATCTCCACCCATATTCATCCTATGGTTCTCACCTCAAATATATTTTTGATTCTAGTTAGCATCTACTATAACCCATACTCCTCTCATAATTATCCTCTAGCTCTCACTTTAACTATATTTCTGATTCCAGTTAGTATCCAATATAACCCATACTCCTGAACCCAACTTCATCCTCTGACTCTTGCCTCAATAAGATTTATAATTTTGGTTAGAATCCAATATAACCCATACTCTTCTCAATGACATCCACCCAGAGTGAGAGATATAATAGAAGTGTAGGTTTTAAATGTCGACCTCTAATAGGAAAACACAAAATTATTTCCAATGGTACTCTTGGCCATGCCCTTAACTAATAGCATTTCAACTATAAGACATTAGGTTTAAAAATACATTGAAACATGTTCAAAGTGTGGTACAAAAAATAAATGGGTTATTGGACTAGAACAACCTATACAACTCACCATATCACCTAAGTTCATTATTCTTCATAATTTTATGTATGTGTTCCACTGATACTTTAGTGTCTGTTGTAGACATTGTGAGAGTTTGGACCTATTTTATTCTTAACATGTGGTTTTACTACATCATATTGAAAAAAATTGAGTAACCATATAATCTTTTTTTAATAAAAAAAATTAAATTCCAATAAATCTATAGAAATATTTTTAGTGACTCACATTGTACTAAAAATAAAGTTTTAAATGAAGGCATTGCTTCTTCTTCCGCTAGTGGCAATTATTTAAGATTGTCTAGCTAAGCTAATGACAATATCTATAGCTTTGGAAATGATACCTTGTCACTAAATTCCTTAGTAAACTTATCTATGTTCTTGCATTTCACAATATCTAATTGTTTAAGGGTCACAAGTTTTTGTAGGTTTGGTAGTTATTTTCACATTCTACATTCATAAAATTTAATCTGTCTCAGATGTTGAAATCCACAGAGGGGGTTATCTATTTTGATTTATTGAAGGAAATTCAAGTCAAGTGTCCTCAACTTATACATGAAAATCATGTCATGTGATAGGATTTTCATCTTTGTGAGCCTCAAAGATAGTGACTCCATCTTCATCATGCTTCCCAATATTCCTTCCTAGATTATCTCCCCATTATAACTGACATGGAGGGTTTTAAGTTGGATTAGAGCACTCAAATAATGAATTAAAATTGGATGTATTTACCCTTATTCAGATCCATATTTAACCATGTATTTGGATAATTTTGGGCCTTGAAGGGATCTAGAGACTTAAATTGAGAGATTCCACAAGGTAAAGAATGAATTTTTTTACAATAACTAATCTCCAATATTCTTAGGGAGGTCGAATTATGAATTTTATATGGAATTGACCTAATATGGGATCTATGAAGATTTAATATTTCAAGTTCTTTAAGGGTAGTATAAGAGGTGGATAGTTTAGTGATTGAAACATTAGATAGAATATGGAAATCAAATGTATTAAACATCCTATGGTTTCTATAAAAGACTCAAGGGGTGTGTATGAAAAAGCTAGGACCATGAGATAGGTCATCCTCATAATCACCTATTTATAAATTTATTTAAAATCAAAATTTGTATAAATGAGTGGATATGTGGACATCTAAAGGAATCAAATAATATATAAACTTGTTGTCCTTCAAATAAATTATTATTTTCCCTAAACACTCATTAGCTTGAAACTATTATAAATATATGCCTGAACAAAAGAAATAATTCTCTTCTATCTCAGTAATTTGTCTTACTAAAGTGTAAATTAAATCATGTAACTATAAACAAGTTACTTGCATGTTTGTGTCTTTGAATAATGGGTTAATCAAATATTGGTTCGCTAATGCATCGATGTATGTCCTTGTTTATGTCAATTTTACTTATTATTAGGTCCTTTGTAAGATAAAAATGACATAAGAATAAAATAATCATTTGTGACTAGGGTAAATGGGGATAAGTTGTTGCACATTTATGGGTGGTCACCATAATTTAGTTTGAACTCATGCCAAAGTGGTGTGCATGGGAAAACATAGGTTAGATTGGTGACCCACACACACTAAATTACCCCTTTCTATTGATTTTACTTATGATTAGGTCCATTATAGGCAAAAATTGACACAATAACACAATATACACTTATGACTAAGGTAAATGCAAATAATTTTAGGTAAATCTGTGCATGATCACCCCATTTTTATTCAAATTTAGATAAAAATGTTTGATTGTGTAATTGTAAGCCACATTATGACCCTTGCACACACCACCACCAATTTATGATGATTTTACTTATGATTAAACCCCTTATATGCCAAAAATGACACAATAAAACCATATCCACTTGAGACCAAGGAAATTTGAAGAGTTTTAAGCACATGTATGTGCAATCACCCTAGTTCACTTTGAATTCAAGACAAAGTGGTGTGATTAGGGCAACATATGTCACATTGATGATATAAAAACACACCAAACCACCATGTTATGCAATTTTCACTTGTAATTTGATGATTATAGGCCAAAATCAACATTAAAACATCATATCCACTTATGATGAGGGAAAATATCAATAATTTGGGACACATTAATGTATGGAAAAGCCAATTCACTTTGAATTTAGCCCACATTGGTGTGATTAGGATAGTGTAGGTCCCATTGGTAATTAACACAAACTTGTAGATACCCATATTTGGTACAAGCATAGTTTCATAGTGTATTTTCATGGCTTTTTTCATGTGTACATATCTTGATTGAGAGTTAGATATCTAGTGGCACAGTCTCATATAGACCTCTTTAGTTCCATATTATTTCACTTAATTTATCTGCTCTTATGGAATTGTATATTGCCAAATTGTCTTTTATCCAATGTATCCTAAGGATCCCTACTTATGTTTTCTATTATCTCTATGTTTTTAACCTCTAGACATTTGCATCCGTGTTAGACTCTTGTATTGATTTAAGTGTCCAACCACGATGTGTCTAACCATGATGCAAATGTTTAGACTTATCCTTTAATCATTATATATATCTATTATCTTTTTACCATTTTGTTTAGTCCCATTTTTTCATTCTATTATCATAATTTCATGCGCCACTAGGTCCTAATTAAAAATCAATAGATCCATATATATATATATATATATATATATATATATATATATATATATATATATATATAAATGTTATGGTATAATTAAACCACTTGGAAATTTGATTAATCAAATGTATAATTAGAAAGTAATTTATGCTTAAAGATATAAAATTGTATTATGATACTAAATTGAATATCTAAATCACTAAAAAGGTTACTATACTCTTGCATTTCTTGACCAAGGGTTATTATAGGAGAAAGAGCATATAGTTACACATTTATAATTACACACACATGCTTAGGAGGGAGAACTACATGTGAGTCTAAGGTCCTATTTGTATTAGTGGATATTTAGGCAACACTTAGCAATAGTCAGGGTTGTTAAGGTTAGCTTGACTCATATGCTAACCCATTTTTATCAAGATACATGAAGTCAAAGGCAAAGAGACTAGGGTTTTGGGTTATTAGGTAAACCTCACATATAGGGAGACACATTCAGGGATACCAAATACTCACATAATTAAAAATGTATCTTCAATATAAATTTAGATCAAATTATGTATATGCCTTGGACTAGATACCTGTGTCGAAGGTAGATGCATATGTCGAGATAACTATATGGGATAAACACAAGTGTCCTTAGGGAAAAATAGTCAAAACATAGAATGAACAATTTTAAGAACTTTTCACTATCATGAGATTATTTTATACGATTATCATAGTCTAGAATAGAACATGAACTAAGATACGCTTCCTTCTTCCTTAGAGTGCCTAGTATTTTAATGTATTTATTGCACATGTATAAATAGGTGATTTTTTGTATCTTAGTGTACATTACTAAATTTTGAACATATTCATGTTGTATTTAAATAATTTTATTCACTTAAGTGTGTTTGTGTAAAAAACCCAAACAACATAAACCATTCTAGAGAACACAACCTATGTTTGTTGAACAGAACCCTAATTTGCATGTTAGGGTTTTCTCCTTCATCAAGAAAGTTTATTTCAGATTTATGTATTAATTTTTTAGATATAATTTATTGTAAGAGCATAGCTTATGGAATTTTTATCTATCTTATTATTCCATGCCTTTTATTTTATTTATTTTACATTGGGTAAAAAGTTAAAGTCCTTATGGAGTCCTTTATTATAAGCCATGCCAAGTCTCATCCTTTCGATAGTTTTTTTAATGATCCTACTGATCAATGCATTTCATATGAATATATTATAGCATATAAAAAATAGGATAACACCTCTTATATTGCTTATAATTATGACAATGAAATAATTAAGGATTAAAATTCAAGGATATATGAACATGGCAATGATTATAATATTCTTTTATAAAATTATGAGTGTGATGCTATCCTCTTGGGTATATGGAGCCTAGTTTTCATGTTTATTATTTTTATAATAATGAAGGTTCTAAAAATTAAAAAAATTGTACATTTTGTTAGGGCCTTGAAAAATAATGATACAATAGATAATCAAGAGGTTAGCTTTCATTTTGTAGTAAGTTAAAATGTTGTATGCATACATTCTCTAGATGCATCAAAAAGTTAATGTTCCTCTTCTCCTTCAAATGATGTAAATTTAAAAAAAATTGAATATTCTTCTTCTATTTTCAATAATGAAAATGTTTAAGAAATTGAGTGTGTGCCTTCCTATCAAATTTATGCTAATATTAAAAGTATTATCCCTTATTTGGATCACTCAAACAAAAATATTGAAATTTCTTCTCTTTCTCAAAATTATAATGAGTAAAATGCATGTACTACTTCATCTCCTCTTACTTTAAAAAAAAATGAAAATGAATTTGAAAGTCATAATAAAGTGGTTATCAAAGATTCATTGTTTGGAGATGTAATTAAATTTACAATAACATTTGGTTAATCTCTTTCAAAGCTCAAGTCATATAAATCGATGAAAGTCAAAAGTAGCATTGCATTTTCTCTCTCTTCTTTGACAAATAGAAATGAAAGTGAAACTTGCATTTTCCTTTCTCCTAGTGTTTCAAATGAAGTATAAAATGTTTATTTCCCCCCCTCCTTTACATTTTTAGCTCAAAAGGAGAATGTGTTTACAAGTGAATTTACTTCCCATACTCATATTGTATGTCATAAAATTTTAAATAATATAACTTATAATGATACTGATATCAACATTCATTTGATCTAAAATAATATAATTATATCTTTATCCATGGGTACTCATTTACCAAATATTGCACAACTATGTGATGATACTCTTTTATAAGGTGGTAAATAATATATCATTCATGTGTTTCATATGAATGGTAATTTACAACCTCTAATCAAATCTTTAACCTCTTCACAAATGTCTACTTGTGATATACTTTCTATCATGAATACCATAGAAGATATTCAACAAGTGAATACCTTTAAGTTGAAAGTCTCTTACCATGAGGCTACCTTTGAGTAGAATATGTTAAAATAAAAACCACTTACTTGAGAGGTATTTTAATCTCCTTACCATTCAAACTTTATCATGATTAACTGTTACTCCTTCCATGGTCAAAGAGATTTTGCTACTCATTTGAAACAATACATACTTTATTTTTAACATTGGGCTAAGGATGGATGTTTTATATTAAAGGCATTCCATTGAAGTTTAGATAAAGAGGATCTTTATTGGTTTTATATCCTCCCAAATGGCTCCTTATCCACATTAAAAAAACTCAAAGATGTGTTCCTATAAAATTTTCATCAATATACCTTACCTAATTTACCATTGGAAAATTATAAGTATTAACTCAAAATGAGAATGAATCCATTCAAGACTATGTTATAAAATATAAGGATATATTATATTTCTTAAAATATACCCCCTTGAATTTAGAAGTGTTGATGTCAGAGATTGCACCCTTGGAAGGAGGCCAAGCTCCTGCCTTCTCTGCACAACTATGGAAACTCCCCTCTCACCTGTGGGACTAGCAAAGCTAGAGGGGAGAGTCTCTAGTTAAGGGCTAGCTCCCTTTGATGCATCATGTTTTTTCTAGCAAGTGAAAATATAGACATATATATAGATATAATGGGGGGGGTGAAAAGGGAGAAAGATACAGGCAAACAATCTACTCTAAAGAGGTGATACACCAAAATAAGTTGACCTTCCCACATCCACACTCAGGATCAGACAAAAACAACATACATAGACTTCAGAATTGGAAGAAGGACTAGGTTGTAAGAAAATGGTAGGGAGGTTCTCATGAAGACACAGGAACAAAGACTCACCAAGATGCTATGAAATGCATACTGTAAGTGACTTCCTCTATTCTATACTTCCAAATAGAGCTCTTCTCTTGTCAGCTGCAAAATGGTGCCTTGAAGATAACTAGTGTGTTGGTGTTGAACCTGTGAGAGCATCAAAAGACAATGACTAAACACAAATTAACACTCAGGACATACACAAAATATCTATCCAAGAAGAGGTGAAACTGCATTTATAAATTCAGGAGGAAATTTTAGCAGGGCTAAGCTTTACAAATGTGGAAGATCTCTTTTACAAATGACAAGTTTGAAATATATAGGAGAAGCAAGGAGGCTCATTTGGCTCTCCTTTTTTACAAGTGGACAATTCTTGTCCCCTCATTGTGAAGAGGAAAACACTATTGCCATTGTCATCTTTCTAGAAGAAGCCTATTAGAACCATGTTGCATAATCGCCAAATTTGACTTTAGCATTTGAGCATTAATGTGAAACACAAGTTGCACCCTCTTTTTCTATCAACATATTGAGATTCGTCCCCTTTTAAAGACACGAGCCATGTCATTCACTATTTGTGCAATAAATCAACTTCACTTTGCCACGTGGACTACTTCATCCCTTTCTTATCTTGTCTCCTTGTCTTTTCTCAATTTTGTCTCATCTGGCTCATTCGGCCCCTAGGGGCAAACATTTTTGTAGGTCACTTCATTCTGGGCCTTCGTTTCCATGGTTAGTGCTCTCTCATTTGAAAAGGAACGGCTATTTCACTTCACTAACTTTGACGTCTTGTGAGACATCACCATCCCCATCACAACATTAGTCGGGCCCTTGTTGGCTTTTCGAGCACTTCTTTGCTTTCCTCTTAGCACCTTCTTAGGCACTCTTTTTCCTTGTATACTTTCATGGGCTCCCTTTTGAAGGGAAGAAATGACCCTCTACCCTTGAAAGTGCCTTGGACTTTTCCCTAGGTCCCCGCAGACAATTTTCCCAGGTCGCTTGACTCTGTGTATTTTTTATAGACTTTTATCTGCAGACATTTTCCCACAGACAAAAAGTCTATGAAAATTCTACCTGACCCTTTGCTTTGTATTTTAACTGTGCCCAAATTCCTTCAGACTTTTTATTCGAAGGAATTCCTTTGGGCAAAAAGTCCAAAGGAATTTGGGGCTTGACAATTTAAACTTAGACAAATTTTAGACTTACCTGATCTTTTCCTTTTGAAGTGCCTACCCTTCAAAATGGTGTTTTGAAACTTGAAGACTCCCCTTCAGCCACGGACATACCCTTGAACTGAGCCATTAAACCAAAATTGGTTCAATGGTTCAATGGGTTCAACCATTGTGCACCGATGACAAATGAAATAAAGTCGATGGACTTTGTGCCAATTGAACCAAACCGATGAACTTCTTACTTTGAACCAAACCCATTGAACCAAAAATGGTTCAATATTTTAAGAGTTCAACCATTACGTGCTGAATTCCTAGTGAACCAAGGCCGATGAACTAAGTTGAACCGGGTGCTTGAACCTTTTCCTTTGAACCAAGCCTGTTGAACCAAGCCACTAAACTGAAATTGGTTCAACAGTTCAATGGTTCAAATGTTTGATGAATTGAGGTGTCTGAACTGAGCGATGAACTCTTCATTGAACTAGAAGCCGTTGAACCATTTGAACTTTACTGATTGAACTCTGCATGAACTCAGTTGGTTGAACCAAGCTGAAGAACCTAGAGATTGAACCAAGCACTTGGAGAGTCCGTAGAAATTCTTGGACTTGTGCAAAATCAAAAAAATGAATTGGCCTTAAATAGCAGGAGAAGAAGGTGACTAAAATTTTGCCTATTGGGCAAAATTGGTCAACAAATTGGTGACTCATAAGGGAAGCATGCCTGCTATGCTTAGATGCTAGTTGCCTTAAAATCCATTAGGCACGGAGTTAGATTGCAGCTACGAAAGAGTTAGCGATAGCCCCAAAATATCTGAGAATCAAACATTAAGCTTTTACCCCACACGCGAAGGGAAACACACAAGGTTAAAAAATACTACCTATGTAAATTGCACTTAGGGAAAATAGGAAAGACAACTGAAAACAAACTATTATGTACAGCTATCTAGGAATGTTCATCTTCCTCTTAGATTGAAGGGAAAATTTCTCAAGTCCCCTTCCTAGCACAAAGACTTATGGTGCCGGGAAATTAGTTGAATGAAAAAGAGTGTTGGTGACCTGCTCCTCTTGCCCATCACCTAAGTTGGCTTGTACCTGAGTGGATCAAAATCAAACATGCTTCCAACATATATGTACTCTACTTGTCCTTAGAAGCTTGTTGAATCTTGATCCTTCATATTGGTGCTCTTCACCAAGAAATAAATGGTTGTTGGCTCATCACCAAAAGCCCTTTGATCTACACATTCCCTTTGCAATGTATCATGGTCTGACCCATTTCCTTCTGCCTCATTGAAGACTTTGTCAGACTCATCCTCTGCATCCTTTTGGCCTTCTTGAAGAAGGGTGACTATGGTGATGTCTAAAATGGACTCACAAAATGATTTCTCATCCCACAGAACATCACCTCTCTGTTTAATGCTTTCTTCTTTCAGGCATTCCTCCAGGAAGACAGACCTCTCCTTTTCCTCCTTGATGATCAAGATTTCTAGATTTTCAAAAATATTCCCCTAATCCTCCTCCAACTCAGGCTCCTTAGTGTAGTCATCCTCATCATCAAAACAACAAGGAAGTTCATCAAATAGAGGGGAAGAGAGCTTACCATGCGTTTGTTCTTCCTCATATTGCTGGAACATCTGCATGTATGCAAGACCTACATCTTCTCCATTACTGATAAGGTCTTCACAAGGAGCATCAATGATGATTTCCTCTTCATTGTCACTCATGACAGCCTCTTGAAAAACTATAGATTGGATCTTCTGCTCCTCACTCACCTCCTGCAGAACAGGTTCTTCCTTGAGAAGGGGTGAAGTGAGACAAACATGTGGAAGAGGAGGCAGTCCTTGAGCTAGAATTAAATGATTCTCTTCTTTCCACTTGGTTAACACTTCATCAATATTAGGTGTGGCCTGATATCTCTCTTGGAAATGTGTAGGTGGGGTGTGTTCAGACATATAATGTGTTATTTGGTCTGAGCCATCCATCACACATTGGCTGAGGAAATTTCCTCTAGACTCCAACTCCACAATTCTCCTGACTAGATCTTCTTGGAGGTCTCCAGCATCATCATCAGTAGGATCAGCCTCATCTTCTTCAGGGTTTTGAAAAAAACCTTGCTTCTCCTCCTTGCTACCCCATGATTCTATTGTTCTTTCCCAATTCAGGATTTCAAAATTAGAATTTTGCTCCTGTGAATAGGCAGCAAATTTGTTTTCTCTAAGGTCCTGGGGCTCCTCCATAAGGTCTAAATATTTTAACTCTCTTTCAAGAAGCAGCTTCATCCTAGCCTCTAAATCTTCAATTTGCTTGGCTAGATGATCCTGAAGAAGTCTTTCTTGGAGGTCACTAACATTATCCTCTTCAAAGCTTTGAGCTGGTCCCTGGCATTCCTTCCTCCAACTCAGAATCTATGCATTATTTTGAAGGACTTGGGGAGGTTGGGGAATGCAAGGAAGAGACTGTTGGTGTGCTAGAGGAGTCTTTAGAAGAGGGACGCACTGGCTGGTATTCCCCCTAATGGAAAATTCACAATCTAAGGAGTTGAGAAGATTCATCTCCATGGGAGGTTGTTCTAATGTCTTCTGGTGTTGGAAAGCTAGGTGTACGAGATTGAGATCGAATGTATTTGATGAGCTAGAGTGATCAAGTACAATCTGATAGAAAGGATTTTGCACAAAAGAGGGGGCTTTCTTTAGAATAAGAAGGGGCGCGCAAGGTTGACTGCCTTGAATCAATGGATTTTTCCATTTTGCTACCTCCTCCTCCATAGATTACAAGGCTTATGCTTACCCAAAAAAGCACTCCTCTTTATACATCAATTCCTACTGATATATGTACTACTCCTCTAGTATGTTAATCTCCATTGTCTGCCTCTCAAACTCTAGTGCCATTTCCCTTATCGTTGCAGGGCAACTAGGAGAGCTGCTTGAGGTGATTCTCTAAAATTTTTGAGTCTGATCAAAGTCATATGAAGAAACACAAGACCCATTATTTTGAGCAAAGGAAATATACATACAAGAAATGGTTTCTAATGGCACCAAGCTGCTTAACCAGTAGATTTAACTCAGAGTCGCCAGATGCTAAAAAAAATTGATTTACTGTAATAAGACCAGCATCAATCTTGAAACCTTACTACATTGTCAAATTGTGGTCCCACCGGGTGTGCCAAAACTATTGATGTCAGATATTGCACCCTTGGTAGGAGGCCAAGCTCCTGCCTTCTCTACGCAACTATGAATACTCCCCTCTCACCTATGGAACTGGTGAAGCTAGAGGGGAGAGTCTCTAGATAAGGGCTAGTTCCCTTTGATGCATCATGTTTGTTCTAGCAAGTGAAAATACAAACATATATATAGATATAATGGGGGGTGAAAAGGGATAAAGATACAAGCAAACAAACTACTCTAAAGAGGTGATGCACCAAAATAAATCAACCTTCCCACATCCACACTCAGGATCAGACAAAAACAACATACATACACTTCAAACTTGGTAGAAGGACCAGGCTGCAAGAAAATGGTAGGGAGGTTCTCATGAAGACACAAGAATAGAGACTCACCAAGATGCTGTGAAATACATACTGTAAGTGACTTCCTCTATTTTATACTTCTAAATAGATCTCTTCTCCTATCAGATACAAAATGGTGCCTTGTAGATAACTGGTGTGTTGGTGTTGAACCTGTGAGAGCATCAAAAGACAATGACTAAACACAAATTAACACTCAGGACATACACAAAATATCTATCCAAGAAGAGGTAAAACTGCATTTATAAATTCAGGTGGAAATTTTAGCAGGTCTAAGCCTTACAAATGTGGAAGATCTCTTTTACAAATGACAAGTTTGCAATATATAGGAGAAGCAAGAAGGCTCATTTGGTGCTCCTTTTTTACAAGTGAACAATTTACATCCCCTCATTGGGAAGAGGAAAACACTATTGATGATGTCATATTTCTAGAAGAAGCTTGCTAGAACCATGCTATATAATCACCAAATTTGACTTTGGCATTCGAGCATTAATGTGAAACACAGGTTGCACCCTCTTTTTCTGTCAATAGATTGAGTTTTTTTCCCTTTTAAATACATGAGCCATGCCATTCACTATTTGCACCATTTGGGTATTATCAAGTAATAAATCACCTTCACTTTGCCACTTGTACTGCTTCATCCCTTTTGTCTCCTTGTCTTTTCTCAATTTTGTCTCATCTAGCATTCAGCCCCCAAGGGTGAACATTTTGGTGGGTTGCTTCATTCTGGGCCTTCTTTTCCATGGTTAGCGCTCTCTCATTTGAAAAGGAATGGCTATTTCACTTTGCTAACTTTGACATCCTTTAGGACGTCACCATCCCTGTCACAACGTCAGTCGGGCCCTCGTTGGCTTTTCGAGCACTTCTTTGCTTTCCTCTTAGCACCTTCTCAAGCACTCTTTTGCCTTGTATA
Source organism: Torreya grandis (assembly GCA_037957365.1). Taxonomy (NCBI): domain Eukaryota; kingdom Viridiplantae; phylum Streptophyta; class Pinopsida; order Cupressales; family Taxaceae; genus Torreya; species Torreya grandis. Next base: position 174,595 of record JARHVA010007915.1, on the reverse strand, counting down.
CTTCCACCGGCTCCCTTCCGAAGGGAAGATATGACCCTTCCTGGGTACCTGTGGACAATTTTCCCAGGTCGCTTTGACTCTGTGTATTTTCTATAGACTTTTGTTTGTGAACATTTTCCCATGGACAAAAAGTCCACATAAATTCTACCCGGCCCTTTGCTTTGTATTTTGACTGCACCCGAATTCCTTTCGGCAAAAAGTCTGAAGGAATTCGAGGCTTGACAATCTGAACTTAGACAAATTTTAGACTTACCCAATCTTTTCCTTTTGAAGCACCTACCCTTTAGAAGGGTGTTTTGAAACTTGAAGACTCCCCTTCAGCCACGGACATACCCTTGAACCGAGCTGTTAAACCAAAATTGGTTCAATGGTTTAATGGGTTCAACCATTGCACACCGATGACAAATGAAATAAAGCCAATGGACTTTGTGTCGATTGAACCAAATTGATGAACTTCTTTCTTTGAACCAAGCTCGTTGAACCAAACCCGTTGAACCAAAAATGGTTCAATAGTTTAAGAGTTCAACCATTGCACTCCAAATTCTTAGTGAACCAAGGCCGATGAACTAAGTTGAACTGAGTGCTTGAACCTTTTCCTTTGAACCAAGCCATTGAACCAAAATTGGTTCAATGGTTCAAATGATTGCTGAATTGAGGTGTCTGAATTAAGTAGTGAACTCTTCGTTGAATTAGAAGCCGTTGAACCATTTGAACTTTGTTGATTAAACTCTGCATGAACTCAGCTGGTTGTACCAAGCTGAAGAACTTAGAGATTGAACCAAGCACTTGTAGAGTCCGTAGAAATTCTTGGACTTATGCAAAATCAAAAAATGAATTAGCCTTAAATAGTAGGGGAAGAAGGTGACCAAAATTTTGCCTGTTGGGCAAAATTGGTCAACAAGAAGTGCAATTTATATTTAGTAGGGGTCATCGTTCTCCTCTCAAAGAAAGAGCATTGCATAAGCCATTTACCTCATTTGACACTTTATATTGGGATGTGCATAAATATGCATGTGCTTTAAAAAATACAAAAATAAAGTTATATACTGATCCACATAAATGCAAACATGGTAAAAATAACATTTTAAAAGTAGACAAGCAAACTAATAAGGGTCATGAATCACTAAAAAAACCAACAATTTCATTACCATATGCTAATATAGATCCGCTAAAGCTCATGCCCATCCTTCTGCCACCCAAAAAATACTATATGGATGCAATGTAATATAGTATGGTTTCAATATTTCCAAAATAGTGTGGTAGTCCATCATGGTATGTAGCATATCATATGGGAGTACCCTACCTATATGCAAATATCTGAGGATGGGTCCACACTTCTAGGGGTCCATCAAGGGGTTGAACCACTATAATATGCTCATAATCCCACACATGTAATTTAAGGTACCAACCCCAATACCACTATAATGGCTCTCTAATACAAATCAATATAGATATCTATACAAATGGGCCAGTATGATACAACCCCAAGAATGCCTGATACCCTCTACCTCAATATGTCAAACTATATGATACATGTGATATGAAATTGAAACCATGCCACCCTATACCTTTATAAATTATAGACACCTAAATCTGGCCACCAATAACCTCCAACTAGGCTTTTGGCCAATTTTCACCCAACATGCATGATTTGGCCTAAAAACACTAAAACATGCTAACTGATGTGAAATTGACATATTCAAGTGTTGATTCTAGCTAGGGTATCCCTAAATGGGGCATTGAAATTTATGGGCCAACTAAATTTGATCTAATCATTCCAAGTCAAAATGCCAATTTTGCACCTAGGTGCTCTGAATTGCTCTTTCTTGTCAAATATCTTATATGAGACACGTGACTTTGTTATTTTTTGTTAGTAACATCCTAAATGGGAATATAGATCTAATGCATCTGACATGGACTTCCAATTCCAATCTAGTCAAATTTTAGAATAATAACTAGGCATTCTAATCAATTTGAGTAATTTGTGCACAAAGTGTTTAAACATGCTTAAGAGCTAATTAATCCAATTTCGAGCCTAATCAAGAAGTCCATGGAAAGTTATTGAATACTTATTTTTTGAAATGAATATTGAATATCTACATCATTAGGTGACCTCATTTCTTGGGAAGACATCCCTAGGCTATAAATGCCATAAATATCAGGATTCATGTCCTCCATACCTCATCAATGCCTTCCATGATGCCCTCCATGCCTCTTAATTGCTCCTCTATCCAAAATATTGATGAGCCTATTTATCAATTTTAATTACAAAATTGGATTAATCCTTAGCCACACATCTTAATCCTAAGATGGACAGTTCAAGTTGATTCTAGACATTCTCAAAAATCTATAAATTGAAAGGCCATGAACATCATTTCTAAGCTATTTTGGTGCAAAGGTATTATGCTCAAATATCTTCAAAAGCCATTGAAACTAGTGTTACCATGTCAAATTGATTTCAATCCAAGCTAAGCCATAAGACAAAGGTGCCAAGGATAGATGGAGGTAGCCAAGCTTCCATTGCCAAGGACTTCATGAGCACAAACTGAGCAAGCCACCACTACAAAGACATTTGGAGCATCCAAGGAAGGTGAAGGAATTCTTTTGCTTTATTCCTTACATTTTAGTTGTGTTTGTCATTTTTTTTTGTTAACTAAGCTCTCCCTAGTGTCTAGGCTTAGATATGTTATGCTGGTTAGTGTGTTTCTTTCATTTTGTTTTCATTTTGAAACTTACACCATACTAACCATCCTCTCTTGAGTCAAATTCCTAGATCACATAAATAAGGCCAAAAATACATAAATGAACTTACACAACTACATAATGTCACCTCTGATAATAATATTAATATGAATCATGTTGCTCAGATCTATATTCGGTGATCTCTACCTAGTAAAATATGTATGGGACCATTGAATGTAAACATGATTACCATCTCTTACAACTTATTCTCTCTCACCTATAATCATAAATAAGAAAATGTGGTGCACATCCTCCAATGTACCTATCATTTCTCTATTGGGATCCAACAGTTACAAGTATTTGGGTTCCACCTCTTAGTTAGTGTTGTAATGAGGTGGATGTAATATGGGATCTATCATAAGTAGGCTACATGACCCAATCCAACCTGATTTGTCATATCCTAGTTAGCCACATCTAACCCTAGCTTCACCAACTTGGAGAAATACCTACCATGCCAAAACTTCTACATATGTACAACTTTCTACAAAACAAAAAAAAGCAAAAATAATTATTAGCCATCATATTCTAGAAATAAACTTTAGGTTTTATAGTTTAAAATTAGAAATGTAAAAATATAATAGTGTCAGACATTAGCATCGACATAGGATAGAAACATCAAACAATTGTGTCTAAATCTAGATACTATCATTGAGCCACTGATGCTACCATCAAATATTTTAATGGAAGTGTTCATTGACCCATGAAAAGACAAAAAAAATGTTTAAAGGAAAGAATTCAAAAATTCAAAATTACTGTGTGACTGACACTTAAACCTACTTACCAACTCATCAAAATATTGATTGGCTAGGGCTATCTAGAGCACCTCAAATCATAGTGGTCATGGGGATATAGTGTGTGGCATTGTGTTTTTATACACATGCTTAGATTTTCAAGAGATTTAAAATGCCAGTAAATTATAATTTCTATTCAAAGCTCTAAATATACAACTTCTATAATAATTTCAAATGTACATATCTTGAGTACCGGTTGTCTAAATTTAAAACCATGAGTTGTGTTGGGAACCAAAAAACAAGCCCTTTCACATTATACCAATTTGGAAAACTTTTAATAAATACCAAAATTGTGTAATTTTTTTGCATACACATAGATGTTATTCTAAATTACAATTTTTACCAAAATAATGCATTCTCACGTACCAACATTACCAGGGTAAAATTGGTTATTATCCTCTCATACACATGACATCATCATTTATTTCTTTCATAATGAGGTAGCTAGTAGATTATATTTCCTCTCTTGCCAAACAGGGGAGGGGGGGGGAGATATCAGTGGGTACATGTCATAGAGACATGGCTTCTACATATTCATAGTTTAAGATTCAGGAGGGGCATGCTATGGGAACATGTCCACAGCTATTCAATATTCAACATATCCAAATTATGATGGGGTCATGTTTTTGAAAACATGTCCTCTAAATTTTTACACAATTATGCGATTCTCTGTATTATAGTGGGGGCATGTTATGAAAACACATCCTCCACACTTATGCCATGTAAAAACTTTCTAGATCTCAGGCAAAATATATGGTCTAGATACATATTTAGGTCAAAATTTTATACATTGGTATTACCATTATACATAGATTTCACAACATTGGTACATATGTAAAACCAAAAGGTATAATCTACACAGACTACGGTATTCAAACTAGGTATGATAAAAGGGCATACAAAAGGGTTCATTCCTTTTATATATTCAAACATTGATTTATCTTCCAGATTCACTAGATGTATCATGAGCTTTATTACATCATGGATTAACACCTAGGTTGGACTATTATTTGAGCCTTATCCATCTATGGTGGTTAGTTCTATTTATAGATTAGAGTGATTAAATCATCTAGTCTCACTAGGTTATGTACTTAAGTTGTGATGGTTGGGTAATGATACTCTTAAAATCCAAATCACTACTCCTCCTATCCTAAGTTAGGGATATGATCTCCTCCCAACTCTCCTTGATCTAGATACAAAACCACTAGGTTGTAACCCAATTGACCACTTGTGAGCTCACTCATCTTTCTAGCTAGAAGATGGTTGAGGTTTCAAGTCCCCTTCTACTTGTTCAATTTCAAGTATTTCAGATCCATTACAATACAACACATGTATAAGTGTATTCTATCCATTCTCTTTATTTATGGTAATTTATATTATTGTTCATATATAAATTATATACAATTATTACTTTGTGACATGCCATTTATTTCATGTAATATTTAAATGAAAGGTTCAAATAAAGTTCAAGTGAAGGTAAGGTGTGTTGTACACAACAAGGCATGCATTTTCTTTTCCTTTAAAATAATAATTTTAGTTTTATGCATTATTATACTAAAGGAGGGGCAAATGTGTATACCCATATTTGGTACAAGCAGAGTTTCATAGCATGTTTTCATAGCTTTTTGCATGTATACATATTTTGATTTAGAGTTAGATATCTAGTGGCACTTCATATGGACCTCTTCAGTTCCATCTTATTTCACTTGATTTATCTGCTCTAATGGACTGTATATTGCAAATTATCTTTTATCTAGTGTATCCCAAGGATCCCTACTTGTTTTTTATATTATCTTTATGTTGTTATCCTTTGAAAACCTATGTCTATGTTGGACTCTTGCATCGACATAAGTGTCCAACCATGATGCAAGAGTCTAGACTTATCCTTTTATCATTTTCACATATCTTTTTCATTTTGACCATTTTATTTAGTCTCATTTGTTCGTTCTATTTTTAGATTTTTGCATGCCACTAGGTTGTGATTTAAAATTAGTAGATACCTACATATACAAAGGCTATGGTCTAATTACACCATCTGTAAACTTGATTAAGAAAGTTTATAATTAGTAAGTACTTTATACTTGAAGCTAAAAAAATGCATTATGGTATTGAATTGAATATCTAAATCACTCAAAAGGTCACTATACTATTGCATTTCTTATAACAATGGCTATTATAGGAGAAATAACATATATTTATATAGTTACAATTCCACATACATGACAAGGAGGGAGAACTACATGCAAATCTAAGGCCCTCTTTGGAGTAGTGGCTATGTAGGCAACACTTAGAAATAATTGGGATTACTAGGGTTAAATTGAATCATATTCTAACCCATTTTTATCAAGTTATAATAATTCAAAGGAAAGGTGACTAGGGTTTTGGATTATTGGTTGGACCTCATGTCTAGATAGACACATTCAGAGATACCATACAATCACACAAGTAACTATGTAGCTTTAGTAGAAATTTATGTCAAAATATCTATATGCCTTGGATTGGACACTTGTGTCAAAATTATATGCATGCATAGATGTAAATGTTCAAGATAGATTCAAGCATCCTAAGGTAAAAAATATTCAAAACACTAAATGATTAGATTCCAAGAACTAGTCACTATCATGAGGTGTACTATCACGGTCTATAATAGAACATGAACTAAGATATGCTTTTTTCCCCTGGATTTCCTAGTATTGCATTCAAATAGTTTTATTTACTTAAGTGTGTTTGTGTAAAAACCCCAAACAACATAAAACAACATCCAACTACTCATTTATTTTCATTTTACTTATGATTAGGTATCTATAAGATAATAATTACGTAACAACACCATATCTATGTGGTCAAGGAAAATACAGATAATTTTGGGTAAATTTTTCAAGATCACCCCAACTCACTTTGAATCCAGGCCAAAGTGGTGTAATTGGGGAAACATAAGTTTCATCAGTGACTTGTGCACACCCAACCACCCAAGTAAAATTAGAATCTACATTTTTATTTAAATGTATAGTAAACAATGTGATAATAAAAATATAAAAGTCATATTCAACCACATCACCCTAGTGGGCCTTCGATAGGTGAGATTTTTTTTGTAGTAATTTATCATGATCATAGACTATATTTTTTATGAATTTTGTAAAATAAAAATATTAGATAGATGCTCGATCACATGGTGCAGTCGTAGCAAAATTTGGTGGTGGAAAGATTTGTGAAAAATAGTCAAAGAGGCCCTCCCGACTCCCAAGTGGGTTGTAATAAGGAATGTTATATGAATTTTACTAGGGTTATACAAAATTAAAATTTAATTTATTAGTAATATATTTAAAGTAATTTTTTCTCATTTATTTGATTTTTTATTAGTTAAGAGTTAGCTGAAATGACATTATTCAACTTATTTCAAAAGTTAAAACCTTAAAAATAAAATGAGAAACCATTATGAATATTTGATTTCATAACTTTTACAAATATTTTAGGTCTCCATACATGAAATTATATCACATGATCAAGAAATTGTATTCATGTACATGCTATGAATATTTTATATTATGTCAATTCCCTAATTTCTATGATTAATCAATATAAATACGTTCATATTAGAATTAGACATTAACTTGACTTTGATTATAGACTTAACTTCATAAAATTAAATACCAACATATAAATTGAAGACAAGATCACAAAAGGCAATAAAAATTCTTCAAGACTATGTGTAACAATAAGGATCATGAGTTGTTCTTAAGAGGTCTACAAAATACTTTCAACAATCCACTCAACACATTTTCTATTACTAATATATATTGTACCTTCAATTCCAAACTAACCAACTAAATATAAATATAAATTTTAAATAATGATTATAAAATATAAATATTGAACCTTTAAAATATAAATTTAAAATTTTGATTATAAAATATAAATATTGAACCTTTCCTAAAAACTAATTCGATAAGCATCCTCTTGAGATAGTTCAAAATTATAAATAGTTTGATTTTGATATTATTTATAAACCAAACATAATACATAATATTGAAACAATATTTTTTGGGGTTGGAATTATTTTTTATAATTTAAAAAAATATTACAAACATGGTGATCTTTGGCATTGGAATATTCTAACACAATGCCTTATGCATCTTATGAGATTTTATTTTTTAAATCATGGACATAATACTCTATGATTGTGAAGTTTATGGTGGAAGCATATATATATGGTAGCTTGGAACAAAATTTTGAAATAAAAAATAAATAATAAAATTTATATATTAAAAACTAATTACAACACAACTTACATTATCCACCTCATATAAGTTAAAATGTTTTATTCTAAAAGTGAATCCTTCAAATGGTATGCGTTATACAAGGTAAAAAATATATAATAGGATATATTTCCTATCATTGCTAAACAATAATGTGTAACACATCTTCATCTAAACAAATGTTAGAAAATATGATTATATAAATAGTTGAAATTTTGGGACATTTACAATGGAATAAGCCTCATGTGATGTGGACCTAAAATTAAAATCCCAAAATTATTTAAAAAAATTTGAAAAGTTGAAAATATCAAAGATAAAAGAAAGATATATTATTATAAAGATCTAATAATTCTATTTTTTTTAATTCCTCATACCCATATAAGGTTTTTGACTTCAAGAATAAAATTATGATTTCAAAACTAAGAAGTAAATTATGTCAAATCCATAGTAAAACTGGTAGGACACTTATGAAAAAACCTTAGGGAAACTGAATATGTAAACTATTTATATAAAATTAAACATAATATGAAACATATTTCCCCCCAATTTTATACTCTTAATTTGGAATTTTTTTGTGTTATCATTACATCTTAGTCATGTTTTTACTTGTATGGCTCATATGTGTATATTTGGCATTTTTTGGAAAATTTTATTTCACATTGGACCCTTCATAGCCTATTGTCATGACCATAATATATTGTCTCATATTTTTTAGTTTTTTACATGAGTATTTAGCTAATCATTCATTAATATAACTTGATCTCTATTTTTTGCATTTTTCTAAGTTGACCATAATTAGTAGTTGTTGATTTTTGGCTAACCATAATTGTGGTTGGCTATTTCTTATCACTTTTTCCTTTGTGGGTCCACTGTTCCTTATGTTAATTTCATGTTCATTGATTTATAGTTCTTACAATTTTTAATGGTTAGCATATGTATGAATGTGTCTAAATTTGAATTAAAATGAGATAATATATACAAATTTACTCTTTAAGTCATTTATCATGTAAATTATCGATAATATTTTCCGCATGCTTTTCAAAGAGACTCCACATGGATCTAATTTTTCTCTCATCATCTATTAAAGTATTTTGCCTACATATTTATACCAAAATAAGGTGGAATTAAAAATAATATAGTTGCATTTGATTATCCAGGTAAATGAGGTCAAACCCTCTCTCTCATTTGTGTTGGGAACACTCATAAGCACTACAATTACATTGATAAATAATTATAAATGTGGGAGAATGTAGGTAAGACACTTATGGGGTCCAAGGAAAACTAATTTTGTACGTATTCTATATTATTTTGTTATTATTATGAATTAAGGTTACATAAATGGATAAGCCATTCTAAAAAAATTATGTGTCATTAGATTAAGAAACTTTAGGATTCTATTCATATTTACATATTGAAGCACCCAAAAAATATTCAAACCAATAGGATCAATATTACCATAATCATATCCACTTTCAATAATTGATAGAATAGTGACACAATTGGCCTAAGTCATAAATAATGATGGTCTATTTAGGTCATCTTCACAAATCTCCATATTCTTCAAGGGTTTCAGAATACACAAGTTCATAATATGTTTTTTAACATTAGATTTCATTTTCAAAACTTAAGTGTTTTTATTTCATTTATTTATCTCTCTCTACCAAAATCTTTCCTTTAACATTCTAATTATCAATTGTTTTAGCTTTCAATTCTTAATTTTAGGTATTATGGTATGTTTGACTACTTTAGTTTACTATATTTTATTAGATCTTCAATGTGCCTTTGTTATATTAGCTTTTGTACCTTTTGAGTAAAAAATTATTAAAATCTTTTTGAGAACCCATTTTATTGATTATTCAAGATTATGATTTCCCTTTCCTTTCACTTGTTTAGGTATGATTTCACTTATGGAGCCATGTCAATGGAATTGTGATAACATCTTATTATATGTAAATTCTACCAAAGGTATATTTAGTTCTCCAATTAAGTCTTTTAGTCCATGAATACAGTTGTAACACATCCTATAGGACTTGATTGACCCTATTTGTCTGAAAATCCATCTCAAGATGATATGTTGTGCTAAAACTTAGATTTTTGCCCAAAGCTACCTAAAACATGGTCCAAAATTGGGATTGTGCTCCAAAATTTAGATTCAAGCAATATTACCAAAACTTAGTAATAAAAATACAAAACTCAATGACACCAATAGGAATGGATAAAAGAGGCAAATTATAATAATAGGAACATGCTTACCATAATTTTCACCTCTTTCTGACTCCATTCCAAGATTTTCACTTGGATGATTGATAGCTTGACTCAGATTTTTGGCATTATGATAATTGATTCAATGAAGGATTAGATTGACATGGATTTGTTATGATTCTACTAGATTATTTTGACATGGATATGATATGAGCTGTCAATTTGGCCTTCCATGAAGGAGAAGGGTTGCTTATATAGATTGAGGAGGGAATAATAAAGTATTGAGGTTTGAATTTGGATGAGGAGATCCAAGGGTTGTAAATTATCCAAGGGATTTAAAAGTCCTTGGAAGCCTCTAGACTTGGAGGCTTCTAGAGAGGAGAGAGAGGTTTGGAGAAGGTTCAAGATTTACAAGAGTCTGGTAACCTTCTTAGGAGTTAATTAGGATTAGAAGAAAGGTGATATATGGGTATTAGGTGAGGATTAGGGACTAGGGGTGTATGATAGCCTAGGGATAGGCTAGTGTAGGTGGTTAGGTGGGGTGATGGGAATTTAAAATTCCCAAATAATAGATAAATAATATTAGTATAGGATAATGGGGATTAAGATAAATTAATTAATTGGTGGGGATGAATAAAATTAGTGATTGATAAAATATTAAAGGGGGGATTATTAGATAAATGATTAGGATAGGGATAAATTAGCAAGATAAATTAGATAAGATGGAATTAGTGTCAACTAGTAGGAATATTAGTGACAATAATATAAGTGAATGAATTTAGGTGCATACATTTTACCACTCTTTGAAAGAGCATTACGAGTGGATCAAAGTAGAAGAATTAATGGTCTTTAAAATAAAAACCATGACGTGGATGAATGTTAGTAAATATGATGTTAGGGGGTATGATGCCCCCTTGAGAGGACATGTGAGGAAGAATGAGATGGATAGCCACTCAAAATAAGAAATGAGGGGTGGGATGCAATGGATAAAAAAGGGTATGAGATGCTAGATATTTGATAAAAGATAAAGAATATGGATTCAAATTTAACAATAAGCTACAAAGTGATGATGCTTCTAGCAAAGACACATGCATAGGGATTAAATTAGATAGGTGTCATGATTGTCAATAGATCCTAAGGGGGAATCAATCATAACATGATGATGATGATGATGATGATGATGATGATGATGATGATGATGATGATGATTAAAATTCCATAAGCTTTAGACATATACCAAGTAAGGACATATGAAAGGGAGAGATATAGGCCAAGATAAGATGATGATTTAATAATGGTGGGCGTAGCTCAAAGCTAAAGTTAAGTGATATGATGTATGTGATGATAGAGAATAAATGATGTGATCGAGTGACTAAAAGATAGGATTAGATTACATCAAATCAATGAGCCATAAAGTTATTAATGATGATTCATCAAGAAAGGACACATGAAAGGGAGTAATAATTGATAAATTTACCAATCAATGATTGATGGAATAAAATATGGATGTTGTGATTTATCAAGCCCAATTGATAGGTTTGGGCAATTGATAAAAAGATTAAGGAGATGATTATGAGGATGGTTATTGATCAATAGACTGATTGACAAATGATTTATATTATAGATCAATGATTGGACTAATGTAGGATTGGAGGATGATGAGGAAAGAAGAGATAGTGGTTGAGTTATCCTTAGGCACTAAAATGTGGCCAAGTGTTGCCTAAATAGTCTTAAAAGACCTCAAGTTGATGTAGTTCTGACTAGGAGATGATGATGATGATTAATGATTAGAGGGTGATGTTAGTGATGAGAGGATATGACTCAGATGATGAGATGAGGTTAAAATATTGAATGTTATTTGAATAGGTTGTAAATATGAAATTAGTGATGAGAATAAGGATGATTAGATGATTTGATAGATGATGAGGTGTAGGTGATCAAGCCATCATAAATATCATAAATATCATTATATTCTAAGCAATCCAATAAATATGGTACTTGGAAGTATGCCTTATGGTATAAGTATGACTAAGAGGATATTGTGCCAAAGTTCATGGGCAAATATCAAACTCTGCATCCTCAAGGGCACTTTTGGTGTCCTCATAACATCCATGTTCATTTGCCAATAGACAAAAAGAGATATGATGCAAAAAAAACATAAGATAAACAAAATGCAAACAAGATAAACAAAACACATAAGTATCTACATGTAGTGTCATTGTGTCTTATCTAATGATGGGATGAATTACTAGGTGATGGGTTAGATTTGGATTTTATTATAGACTGAGAGTTAATGTGGATTGGAGATAGACTAATGATGATGATGAGGATTGACTAGTGCTTTGGATACAGGTATGGACTTGGATGAGAGACTAAGATTAGGATAAGGACTTGGATGAGGATATGAGTGTGAATATGACAAAATATTAAAAATATATAAAACCTTGCAAGATTCTAATCTATCAAAATATTTGGAGATTATGGGATCAAATGCCTTTCATACTAGCAAAGAATGATTGGATGGGTGATAGGTATGAAGAGGCATATTTTATAGTAGAAAATAGGGATTAGATGGGTGTTATAAATGAAAATTAAATGATAAATATAGTGATGGGATCAAGTACCTTTCATACTATCAAGATATTGATGTGATGGTACTAGATATGAAAAGGTCTTGATAGGGAAGTGATGGGTTCCAAATTAAATTCTTTGACAAGGTTGTGTATGTCGATAATACCTTTGTCTAAAAGGATGAGGATGAAGATATGGGGAGATGGGTGACCACTCCAATTTGGTTCTAAGATGGAAAGTGGTATCCAAAGATGGGAAAATATGATACAAATGGAGAGGGATGTGACTAGGGTATTAGGCATAAGACAAGACACAATGGGCTTATTTTTGGCTTTTCAAATTTTATGATTTTTAGGGTTTTTGACATATTTCAATTTTTAGGGATTTTTGGGATACATATGTACACTATATAAATGAGGTTACTAGCAAAGGGAATATAAAGACCATCAACTAGGATGAGGATAGATGGAATGATGGATGGGATGACAAAAGGATCAAGGTAATGGGGCCCAAGGAGGAATGGACTATGGATCACCAATGACCACCTCACGAAGGAACTAGATGTTTAGTTTCCTAAGTGTCCATTGGAGGATATTCCAAGATGATTGCAAAACATTTCTCAAGGCACCTTTCACTCCTTTTCAAAGGTCAAGACAAGAGGGACAAGATATGATGATGGATGAGGGGTAAAAATAATGGACGGAGGGAATGAATAAAGGATGGTTTGATAAGGGATATGAAATGGATATATTTTGCCCATAAGTGTGGAGTTATAATGAAAAATATATATTATTTTACCATGATGCTAGAAATTGGTTTTCATTATGGTACTTTCCCAAGGTGCCAGAAGACTAGTTTTCACCATTGGACAAATGATTTTTTTTTGACTCTTTGGAATGGCATCTCAATTTATTGGATATGGGGATGCTATGCAGGAATACAAGCATTATGGTGATTTCTATCCAACACCTATTTTGGAGACATGTGACACTATTATCATGTCACTATATGTATTAGGTTATAAATGTCCTTCATTAATGCTTGATAAATACCCCTCTAGATATATGGACCAGGTGTCCTCATTGCCCTTAGGATAGATGATGCTACCCATGGAGGTAATATGAGGTATGGATTGGTTCAGATGTTCATGGGGGTGTATGAGACTAAGATGGATGGTAAGATTTGATTAGTTTATGGGTGCATGATAAGAGGGTGTGATGAGTGATGGAAGATTAAGAATAATAGTCACATACATCATTAGAGATGTTGAACATTATTCATTTGATTAGTGCTAATTGATAAAAGACTATAGGAGATACAAGATACTTTGACTTCATGTTTCATCTCTGATCTAATTTTTTGATGGATTATCATCCATTTGGATACTAATTTTGACATTATTTGGATGTGCTGATTGGATTTGGATTTGAATTCCCCCTAGTGCCTGATTTTGGGCTTCACCAAGGGGGATTGATTAATTATTTTGACTTTGATGGGTCCCTAGTGCCAATTTATAGGCTTCACTAGGGAAAGATGCTTTTAGATTAGGCCTATGATTTGATTCTTCTTGATTTTGATTGAGGATATCAAAGACATCTTGATTATTATGATTATTTTTTCGAATAAGGTCTTGGACCTTCATATTGGTGGCACACATTACATTACTTGAGGAAGGGTCCAAGGATGTATGCTCATATTCATCCCTATGAAGAGAGGTGATTAAGTGATCATCAACTGAAATAAAAGGGTTCATTTTGGATGAATGTGGTGGTGAGGGTATGATGAGTTCAATGAGTGGTGATAGGGCAACATGTTCTTCATAGGGGTTCTTAGGAGACCCAGTTTTGACATCAGAGAAAATCTTTTCAAGATCAACAAAAGGATCATGAGGACTTATGTAGTAGACATATACAAAGGAGGATCAAATTAACTCTTATAATATTTAACAAATAAATATTTTAATAACTCATTTATGATATCATCATCTTGATTAGGATAAAAATATATCCCTAGTGATAGAGTAGAGGCATCTATATTAGAGGTACCCTAAAAAACATAAGCAATATCAACATCAATAAGGGATGACATTTTTGATGAGGAATTTGATGTAGATATTGGTGTTGAACATGATCCTAATGAAGATAATAATTTTTATGTTGACTTTGATGTAGACTCTAATGTATAAGTTATAATGTTGCTACTAAGAGATTCATTATCTGCAATTGACCTCTCAATAAGGGGTATTTGAGGTAATGGATGAGAGGGAGATGATGGATGAATGATGGATCCAGTCAAGAGAGCACCATGTAAGGATTCATGGGAGATAGGAGGACTAGGATAATCTTTGATGGAAGATTTATTGAGGATGAGGGGATCATATAGGATGGGTGTGTAGTCTTGACCTTAGCTTGAAAGGGGAAGGAATTGATCTGATGGGGAATGAAATATTGGCTTTCATCTTTTTTACACCTAGGGATGGAGTCTCATCTAGTTCATCCTCAATTATTATGTTATCATGGTTGATGAGGTCTTGGATAAAGTCTTGGAAAGGATGACATCGATTAATGGTATGCCCTTAGGTTTGGTGATATGCATAATATTTATTAGTTTTTTACCAAGAGGACTTATTCTTAGTGGGATCAAGATGTTGGATAGGTGGATAAAACATCATGTTAGTGGTGATGAGTTGTTTGAAAATGGATTCTAAGGACATAGGAAGATGGGTATATGAACCCACTTCACTTTGTGATTTAGATTTGGAAGCATTGGTCTTTAGATAAAATGGTTGTTGATGTGACCGGGTGGATGGACTAAAAGTAGTCAAGGTGGCCAAGATTGGATTCCCTTTGCTAGTATGGGAAGGGGTAGATGATGGTTTATGACTAGTGGATGGAGTATTGGTATGATATTCACTTGAAAGAATGGAGGTGTAATGAGTTGAAGATGATCAACACCTTCAAGAAGTGGTACAACCATCAGGATAAGCTACAAGAGGATCTCATCCTTATTGGAAGCTATGTATTAGTCTATGAAAGTAGGGTCTAACTCCATGGGGGATGGATGATAGGAGGGATGATAGGGATTAGGGATGGTTCCTTGAACAAAGTGGGTCTAATGATCAAGCTAGTATGATAGGTGATGATGACAATGAGGTTGACTAAATGTGATTAGGATGATATAAGACTAAGATAAAATTTAAAATGGAGATTTCAATAGGTGTTAATGTCCTATCAATGATGCCTAATTATCAAGATAAAAAAGGATTGAAGATTTGATGGGTGCCTAGTTTCAAATGAGCAAGAACATGATATGATGGGTGCTAGTTATGAGTAGGCAAGGATGATAAAGACTATATTTATGATGAGTTATCTAGACTAAAATTTGATAAAGTGATAATATTCTAGTAGAATATTGACTAGAGATCTGACTAATGGGATGAGTGATAGTGGATTAAGATGATAGGAGGATGTGGATAAGAAGACTAGCTCAAGCCTTAAAACCAATTTGCCCAAGATAAGATGGGATATGATTTATGTGATGAAATTGATTAGGGTAAGAGATAATAAGTATAATGATAGGTGATGATTAAGTTATGAAGGGGTAATGATGGTATGGGGGGAGGATGATAAAGGGAAATGGATAGTTTAGACCCTAAAGATCCAACTAGGATAAGATGAGGATGAGATTAGACTAAATGGGTGATGAGGACAAGGTCAAGACAAAGGATTGATGATAAAATTATGATAAAATGTGGAGGATGAAACAAGGTGTGTTTAGGATATGTAGGTAATGGGGGTGTGAATAATGATGGATGGGTCTAGGATAGGATGTGACTAAAAGGATATATAAGAGAACAAAGATATGTATAAGAGGGCAATATAAGAATATACAATATGATGACTAGGATATACGAGTGGTGAAGTAATGATAAATGATGAATAGGATGAGGAAAATATGGGAGATAGATCAATCTAAAGGAAATAAGAGGATGATATGATACATACAAAATCATATGTGAAAAAGGAAAGGATATAGAAGGTGGTCTTGGGACAAGGTATAGAGTAGTTGAGGTGATTAGGATATGTGAGTAATAGAGTAAGATCAATGATGAGTGGAGGTGACTAGACTAGGATGGGATGAAGACAAGATGGGGGATGGGATATGACAAATATAAGGATAATATGTATAATGGGATGACGATAAAGATGTATAATATGTGATTAAAATATGTAGATGATGGGGGATGATTAAGGATGGGTGGATATGGTTAGACTAGGATGAGAGTAATGACAAAAGGATAATATGTACAAGATTATGTCTAGGATGTACAAGATGAGATATTAGTGATGGGGGGTGACTAATGATGGGTGGTTCTAATAACAAGAGGTAATAAAATGATGTATAAGAGAACAACAATAATTTACAATAGGGTAAGACAAGGGTATACAATATGATAATTGGAATATGTAGGTGATGGGAGGATGACCAATGATGGGTGGGTTAGGATAGGATAAAAGGATATACAAGAGAGCAAAAGGTATGTACAAGTGATGAGATAAGAATGTACAATATAAGATGTAGGTGATGGGGATGTGGATTATTATGAGGGTAGATAATAGGATGATGACAAAGATGACCAAATGATAGAATGATGTGATAAAGATATAAAAGACAAAGGATTGATTATGGACATAGGACAACAAGTGGTTGAGATTAGGATATGTGGATGATGGGGGTTTGAGTAATGGGTGGAGATGACTATACTATGATGGGATAAAAATAAGGTAGGGGATGGGATAAGGATATAAGAAGATAATATATGTAAGAGGATGAAGACAAGGGTGGACAAGATGATGATGATGATGAGATGATAGTTTTGACAAGATAAGAATATACACTATATATATATATATATATATATATATATATATATATATATATATATATATGATAGGATGTTCAAGATGGGTTGTGAAAAATACCTAGCTAGGTATATAGGTTTGGGTGAAGGCTGACTTATCTCATAAAAAACATGGGTTTATCAAAACACACACTGAAGAAATCAATCCATAACCTATGATTAGTAAACTCAAGGATGTATAACCTAATGCCTGCACCATCCAATGACTTAATGGGTGAGGCTATTGTCCAATGACCCATTATGGTATCAATAAAACCCTCTCAACCTTGATTTCACTTGATGGCTAATTTGGATCTGATATTGACTCTTATGGTGGTATACCTATTACGACTGAAGGATCCTATGATAAGTTGGCACAAGGATCTGTAGGTGCATCTCCTATATACACAAAGGTACAATGGGGCCCAAGTTTGTATGAGGTGTTTTTGTGACTATTTTAGAGAGTTAACTCTTCCCCTTCATGGATGACCTATATTGGTTCAACCACTTGGCCTAAAAATAGTTGTCCCTAATTTTTAGATTCCACTAAAACATGAAGTTTGGATTAGTGCATGGTGGTGAAATCCATGGTCATTATCCTCCTAAGACTATGGAAAGTGCATGGGTGTCAATTCCATGTCAAATTTACCCTAGAAAATAAAATTGGAGGGGGTTTATATGTGGTTTTTGATCTCCCAATAATCACCGAAAGGATGCAAGGGAGATATCATACACCAACCATAGCCTCGAGAGATAAACATGCAAGTCAAAAGATTAATTTTCCAATTAGATTAAGATGTGTGTTTTATATACAAATAAACAATATGTACAAATAACAAGATGATTAAAAATGATAAATAAAAGACAAAACTAATTGAAATGATTTAAAACTACCAAAATAGATCTTTGATAGGTGACCTGCAAGCCCATGGGTTAGTAGTTTGATTTAGCACACAAAAGAGAGGTCCTACAAAAATAAGATTAGTAGTTTGTAGGATATTATACAAAACCACTACTCACTCACAAATCCATGAATACACAAGGCATACCCAAAACCAAAGACTACAAAGTTGTAACTGGGGGAACAAAATCACAAGTCATGAGCTACAATTTTACAACTGATAGATGACCATGATAGTTAACCTACAAAACCACAATTATCTATAAAAAACCATGAATCAAGTTGATAATATCACTACTTACTATAGGTAAATAGTGGTAGTTTTTTCATAAACCATAAACCAATAACTTATGATGAAAAAATCACTACTATTAACAAATCAAGAGTTGCAATTTTACAACAAATGACAAAACTTCAAAATTTAGGATATGTGATCAAAAAGACGTCTATGCAAGTTAAGGCAAGTTATCTAAATGCCCAAAATGGATGATATATGATATATTAAATAATGATGTTTGTGACATATCAAAATTTTAAAATGGACACCTAGATTTTTACTAAAATGACCCAGATCTTGACCAAATTTGAATTGGATGAGGTTATCTTTACATAGGTATGTTATCCTAACTTTACCTGATAATATTTAAAGATGAAAATAAAACATAATGATAGTCGAAATTCCAAAAATTAAAAAATCATTATTAATACTATAATATCGCTACTCTACAATGAAATATTATGAGTTTGAAAATGCCAAAAGTTGTAGGTTTTCCAAAATAAGAAAAGGGGCAAAGACCTATGTTTTGTCGGTGTCTTCAATTGACTCCTTCCTTAGCCTTCCTTCCCTATCAATTACATAGCAAATTTGATAGAGACAAGACACCCTAGTTACAAAATATTATTAGTTGGTTAATAGAATTTAGATCAAAAAGTAATTTTGAGACAAATATGTTAAAACCATACGATGATAAAACCTTCTACAAGATAAAGTCTGTCAGAACATAACCTGCATGATGGAAAATAGTTAATCAATTCTATTGGTTTTATAAAAAATTAAAAAACCATGACTTACAAGACAATACCATGATTACCAGGGTGATATCATGATTTTGAGACTTTTGGTATTGCATAATGCTGAAAAATGACCTGAGTCCTTGTCAGGCCCATCTATTCTACGCACAAGGAGATTAAAACATAGGAATGCACAAAAGACTCATAAGGGGTCAGATAAAATGATAAATTAATTGAAGTGGATAACCCTATGCCTTTGTTTTGGCCCTGTAAAATCATGATTATCATCGATAAAGTCACTTATGGTAGGATAAATTAGTGACTTACAAAGTCATGGTTTTATCAAAAATATGAAACCTACAACACAGACTGTTAGTGAATTGAGCAAAATCACAACTTGTATTGACAAAATCATAACTAACATAGCAAAATTACAATAATCAATTCATGATATTATCAAAGGGATAAAAACTTGCATAGTTAAGATAGATGGTTAGTAGTCACTGTGAGTGGTTAAGGTAAAATCATGACTTATAGGGTCAATATCATGACTACGTAGGATAATGTCATGATTACTAGTCTATTTCATAATTGTAACCTGTACATGCAAAATTTCAAAATTTTTGATATTTGTTTGATCCAATTGATCCTAAAAGTTATAAAAAAAACAACTAATAACCCACAATCCTATCAAGTCCCACCGTGGTCACCAAAAAAATGTGCACCAAATTTTAGATTCAAGAAATATTACCAAAACATAGTAATAAAAATCCAAAATTCAATGACACCATAGGAATGGATAAAAGAGGGAAATTAGAATAATAGGAACATGCTTACCATCATTTTCACCTCCTTGTGACTACATTCCAATATTTTCACTTGGATGATTGATTACTTGACTCATATTTTTAGCATTATGATGGCATGATGAGGATGCTTGATAATTGATTCAATGAAGGATTGGATTCAATTTGTTATGATTTTACTAGATTATTTTAACATGGATTTGATATGATATTTCAATTTGGAATTCCATGAAGGAGAAGGGTTGATTATATAGATTGAGGATGGAAGAATCAATGGTTGAGGTTTGAAGTTGGATGAGGAGATCCAAGGGTTGTAAATTATCCAAGGAATTTAAAATTCCTTGGAAGCCTCTAGAATTAGAGGCTTCTAGAGAGGAGAAGGAGGTTTGGAGAAGTTTCTAGATTTAGAGGAGTCTAGAAAACTTCTTATGAGTTAATTAGGCTTATAAGGGGGTTAGATGGAGATTAGGTAGGATTAGGGACTAGGGGTGTAGGATAGCCTAGGGATAGGCTAGTGTAGGTGGTTAGGTGGGGTCATTGGAATTTAAAATTCCAAAATAATAGATAAATAGGATTAGGATAGGATAATGGAGATTATTGTAGATTAATTAATTGGTGTGGATGAATAAGGTTATTTAATGATGAAATATTAAAGTGGGGTTTATTAGATAGATGATTAATATAGGGATAAATTAGCGAGACAAATTAGATTAGATAGAATTAGTGTCAACTGATAGGAATATTAGTGACAATAATGTAGGCGAGCGAATTTAGGTGCATACAGGTATATGAACAAAGAATCCATATTTGAAATTATTTTAAGTGGAAAACCATGTAACCACACAATCTATTCCAGATATAATTAGGTAATATCTTCTACCTCATATGTTACTTTGGTTAGCAAGAAATGTGCAAGCATGGTTAAATTATACATATTTTTATTTGTGTTAGGATTAATGTGATCCTAACAGTATAAAACTAATTGAATAAATTATATTTATTAAGATGTATATTTAATAAAAAAAAGAGCTTAACTATCTAAATATATTAAATTTCTATTTATGGTAAAAACTATAAAAATAAATAACATACTTATTTTGGGTTTTTGCAAGTCTGTGGCAGGATACAATCATCAATTTTGATCTAGAAGTAAAGAGTATATGTATTATTGGAAAATTATGTGATTTTTGGATGGTTTCATTTTTATGACACTAGTTAAAAGAGTGTGCATCTATCATATGTATTTTATTTGATCTATGACAGTGTCACTTGATATAACTATGTTTGATAAGGATTCATGTGGTTTTTGATGTTTGTGAATCTAGACAAATATCTCTATTATATTTATCCTTACTTTAAACCCTATTTATGCATTGTAATATAACTATGAAATTGGTAAAAATGGTGAATGTGAAGGGTTGAAATAATCTTATCCATCCTATGATTAAATGTTGCCTATGTATCTAATACTCTGAAGATGTAAGTCAAACTAGACATGTAGTTATCCCACCTAGTTAAGTGTGTAAAATCATGTGTAATAATAACATACATTAAAATATTATTTATGTATTTTAACACTTGAAAATATGTGAATTGACATCATAAATGGTATTCAGACTTTGCTCAATGCTTTCTCTTTTCAGGGGTTTTAGATTTAGGAGCTTTTGGATAGCTCGTCTAATCATGTAGAAAGATTTCTAGTAATACTTAGATGTGTGCCAAATAGGTGATCCATAGGAAATTATTAGATTTTATATGTTTATATAATTTAATCTTTGGGTAATTTACTTTCAATAGACATGAAATGTATGGGCTAACCATTTTGATTTTTTTTTTTGAAAATAGTAATTACAGGGAACAAGGATAGATCTTAATTAACTAAAAAAGTCTACTATGATGGACCTATCTGAGAGGCATAGACCTATATTAAAAATAATTATAATGAAATGAGGACAAGAAATAGTCTGATAAATTATGATATTAATTCATTTAGGTAAAGACTAGGAAGATCTTGTGTAACTAATGAAAATTGGAAGGGTCAAGCCCATATATGTATAAATGGATATGAGGAGTGGTAAATATGAGTCATGTATGTAAGTATAAGTCAAATAGCAAATAGGTTAATTTATTATCAAATTACATATTTTCAAGTGTATAATATCAAATATTAGTGTTTAAAAAACAACCACCAAGATGGAATTGTTCTTGTGTTGAGTTAGTGGCAACTCAAAAATGAATTATATCAACACTACATCTAATTTCCATATGGTAATTTCATAAGGATGTAATAATCTTCTTGGATATCGATGTTATTTATTTAACTTTGGAATTTCAATAATCTTGTAATTCATACATGACCACTTCTTGTTTCATCCCAGGATAGTAATATAAGGTTTACATATTTGTAAACATTTTATTTTCTTTGGGATGAGTATAATAGGAGGATTTGTGCTCCTAAAACAAAATTTTATCTCTTATGCCACCACTGCTTGGTACATCCATGTAATCTTGGTACATAAAATTACATCTCTTTCCATTGAATTATCAATATACTTGGGTTATTCTCTAAGCTCATTATCCAAAAGTACTATTGTGACATAATCATATTAGGCATCTTGCCTTTGTAATTTACAAAATGTTACCTTTCAAGTTATCTTACGTGACTATCATATAATTTAAATATATCATCCTACTAAGTGATTATTCCAATTTATTCTCTTTACATTTAATGTGGGAAATATTAAAATCATATTTGGCTAAAACATACTTCCAACACCTCTACCTAGAATTTAAATCTAGATGAGTGAATATGTGTCAAGATCAAGTGGTTAGTTATGAGTAGAAACATCAAACCAATGATACAATGCCTCCACATTTGTAATTAAATTACAATCACAAAAATTTATAAATCATTAATTTGGTAATTAACATCAAACCAATGATATAATTATCCTTGAGCTTATTTGATTCATAGGTGATGACTTTGCCTCTTAAATCAAGACTCCATTGAGACCTTTAAGAGATGCATCTGTGCATATTGGAAAATCATCACTCATGTCAAGAAATCCCATGATAGTTCATGTTTTCAACATATCCTAGAGTTTTTGAAATGCAATCTCACACTTTCCATTCCATATAAATTTATTTTCCTTCCACTATAGGGTTATGATTGGGGCTCCAATTTGTGAGAGTTTTTAACAGATACATAGTATTATCTTACTGATCCCTTAAATATATGTACTTATATAATGTTTTTGGGTAAAATACACTCATTATGACACTAATTTTAATTGGATCAATAATTATTCCACTTTCATATATAATGTGACCTAAATATTGCATTTTTTCTTGGAAGAACATGTGTTTAGAAAACTTTACATAAAGTTGGTTTTATCTAAAGCATTAAAGAACCTACCTCAAATTTACCTTGTGTTTTTACTTAGTCCACAAATATATCAAAATTTTATCAAGGATAACAAGCTTAAATATGTATAGGTACATGAACAACACTCTATTTACAAGACTCATAAACATAACTGGTGTATTTGTAAGACCAAATGACACCACAACAAATTCATAATGCCCATATCAAGTGAAAAATATGTCTTCTATATGTCACCCTAATTTATTCTTAGCTAATTATATCTTAATCTCAAATACGTTTTAGATAAAATTAAATATCCTCTCATATGATCAAAAAAACCATCATTCCTTGGTAGGGGATATCTATTTTTTATTATCATCTTGTTACACTAAATATAATCTATACATAACTTTAGTGATACATATCTATTTCTCAAAAAGATGATTGGAACTCCTTATAGAGACAAATTGGGACTCACTAAATCTTTTTCAATTAGTTCTTATTGATACACTCATAATTCATACAAATCAAGGTTAGTCATCCTATATGGAGCTTTTGAAATAGCCTCAATTTTAGGAACTAGGTTAATGGAGAAATCAATCTCTCCTTTTAATGGAAATCACAAAAATGCTTCAGGAAACACATAAGAAAATTATTTAAGAATTAGAAATTCTCTCAAAAATGGCCCATTAACATCCCCTAAAATGTTGACAACATGAAATTTATAGTCACCTCTCATAGATCACTTAAGTTGCATGGTTGTGATAAATCTGAGAGAAATAAGTCTTATGATCCCTTTACTCTTTGTGGTTTGACTATTTTCATAAAAAAATTTATCATGATTCTCAATCACTTCATCCCTTACAGATCTCCAACCATTCCATTTCAATTACTACATCATATGATTATATAGTGGTGTAATAAAATTCCATTTTGGTCACAAATATTCCCAAACTTGAGTGATAATTCCTTACCACAAAGGTAATGGACTGCTTTACTCCTAAATCCATTTATACGATGCCCAAATCCTCTTGTTGCATGGTTTTGAAGCCACATTGATGATAATCACTAGTGAAATAAGATAATTAGAGGCACTTAGGTCTATCAATATGGACACAATAATAAAACAGATTTTACCAACAAATTTGACCATAGTGCCTTCATGCCTTCCAAATTTTTCATAGGATCATGATTGCAACCTTCATCACTTGCATTCCTATATAGGTTCTAATCTAGTGGCAGATATAAACATTGTGTAAATTTTCATGCATAGTTCGATCCACCATATATAAAATATTAAACAATGGTAGAGTCATGTTTCCCCTTCTTTGTGAGCATATTTCCAATATGATTGTATTTTGTCTACCCTAAATGTCATTGGCCTTGTTGTAACTCATCACCCTTTATTCCAGAGGTATATTTTTAGAGTGTTTATATTGAAATCAATCTCTTGGGCAGCCATTCTTACCACATTTTTGTTGTGTCATGTGATGTTAAAAACCACTAGGCAGATAGGGAGTGAATCCTTTCTTGTGGGAGTCCTAAATTTTATTTTGCTCAATAAAATTAATTCTCATGACTTGTCTCCTAACAATTCAGGATTTCCTAATGGCTTCAATCAAGGTATAGATTTTAAAATTTCACACCCAATATCCAATGGCGATCAAAATTCCAATAAGATATATGTTGATCCTTTTTGGTTCATTCTATATGTATCCCACATACTTAACGAGGCTTAATAAATGCACATCATATTCTTCCATAGTCATGTCTCTTTTTAGGGAGAATGTAATTTATTTATTCTCTCAGTGAAGTAGGTATTCGATAAGTAGTGACTTTAGAATACCTCCTCAAACTTCTCCCAATTAATGGATTTCATGTCTAGGTTAGCCATCCTTTCTTGATAATACCACCACATCATTTCCTCACCAATCAATTAAAAAAAACCATTATGTCCATGTTGTTGTTGGATAAATCTCTTGATACAAGGCATCTTCTCACTCCATCTAGCTAAGCCTTAACCTCTTTACCAAAGCTTTGTCCATAAAATTTTGGGGGATTGTCCTTCTTTAATTCATAAGTGATCTCATCCAAGATCTGATGCATGCCACCAATATGATCAACTATCCCACTCGATGTTCTTTCATGTGTTATATTGGGTTCACTTACTTGGTGAACACTTTACTCACATCTTCATTCATAGAATATATCTTGATCCACTTCCATTTCATGATTTTTTATAAGAGGCAATCTATCTTAGATATCTATAGGTACTACAAGTATCTCTAATTAAATGGGTTTGGTAATCTTAGTGTCTTATCTTATTTCTAATGATTCTCCAAGTAGCATAACTTTAATCAAAATTTCATGTTTTTTTCCCCATTAAGAATTGTCACAATCCATCTTGTATACCTATAATTACAAGATAATATGGTTAATCAAATGTGTGAGCAAATCTCAAACTCTAGTAGAGCCAAAAATTATATTAATGCAACTTATTAAAAATGCATGGTTTTCCCAAAAAGGCCATAAGTCTTAAACTATGTTATGAAACCAATGCCTATATTCTTCTAGGTCTACATCCAAAACCAACAACATTTTATTTATTTTTATTAAAAATTAATTTTGATTACATAAAATTTTCATATTTAAACTCTATCACTCACTCACTCACTCAGACACCCACACACACACACACACACAAACATGTTTTTTACTAACATTGAAAAAATACAAATTTATCCATAATTGATTGTATCATATTAATATGGATAACTTGGTTGTGATATAATTCTCCAAGCACATGTTAAGATATTATTCAAGGTTTATGGTTAGGGATATCGAGAGATAAACTCACCTAAGTTGTTCAATGGTTAAAATGGTTCTCACAATCATATTCAGAATGTCATAATACTTATAAAATGTCTATAAACTTGTCCTTATTGGAAATTAGATATGAACACCTTAGTTAGGTTGGATTATATGATTCTATGAACATATAATCTCATTTATTAATTTCCCACACTTAATTATTAATCCAAAATTACATACATTTCTAATAGTTCACAAGTCCACAGAGTTCCAATGATTAATGGTGTTTACAGATTATTCTAAATTTCATGAACTCCATGAAATTTTACAAACTATCTTAATTAAATGTAGTGACCACCTCTTAAAAAATTAATATATTTTATTCATACAATTGTGTCTAATTAAACATACATGAGGGGTTAATATAAATAAATTTTTTCTACACTTTTACCAAGTTAAGACACTGATCACTTTCATATATCTACTAGACCCCACATTGATAAATGCTTATCACATTGAAAGTAAATTAGGTCGACTATATCGATGGATAGATAAAGACATTGGGCCTAGTGGACTTCAAACATAAAAAACCAGAGCTTATAATCTCATGTATCCATAAATTACGGTTGGGTCAATCTTAAGTTTTTGGATAATCAACACAATGATTGACTCAAGAGAGAGATAATCAACTCATTTACATGTGTTTGCTATGTGATTCTAATAAGTTTTGTGTTCCATATGGCCTCTATGAAAATGCATATTTAATGCAACATCTATGGCCAATTGTCAAGAGGTAATTTAAATAGGGTTCTAATATGATGTTTTGTTTATATGATATCAAAATGATCCAGACCATCCACATGTCTTCATCACATTGCCACAAGTTCATAGAGTGGAAAGTGTTCATGGGGTTTTAGTGGAATTGTGACTACTCCACATTGTAGAATATGTTACTAATGGGCATGATCATTGAAGGTTCCCAGAGTGACCTAAGGTAGATAAATCCTAACTTAAAAATATATTTTGGATAAGTGCATGGAAATGTTAGAACAAAAGGGGGTCTTAAGTGGACTATTTTTTTTTTTGAAAAACTAGAAACCTCAACTTCTATAGATTATTTGAGATAGATACATTCAAAATGTGAAGATGATATTGAAACATTAATTCTAACATTTCAATTCTAGTTTATAAACTAATATTTTTTTTATAAAAATGGTCAAATATAAGTAGTTCAAACATCTGAAATTTGAAGAAAACTACTATTTTTTATAAAAATGTAGTACATAGCCAGCCTGCACCCCATCAATTTTTTAGCATTGTTTAATATTTTTTAAAATCATTTGGTGGAAAGCTAGATAATAACATATAGTTTGAAACACACACACACACGCACACGCACACACACACACACACACACACACACACACACACACACACACACACACACACACACACACACACACACACACACACACACACACACACACACACACACACACACACACACACACACACACACACACACAATTTGATTTTTTATTAATTTTACAAATAAATAGATAATGATAAATGATTAAAAAAAAATGAATAGGCAATTGTACACTACCCCCGACCTACCTCCTAAAAAAAATCAATGCATATAGAATTAGGCCTAGTTTACAATCATATAATTATTTTTTCATTGGATGAACAAAAAAAGGATACATAAACAAATATAGATATGTATAGTCATGGTATATAGAGGCATAAAAAGACATACTTAAAAATCAATATAGATGGAAACATAAAATAGTTAAAAAAATAAAAAAAATCATATATTTGGAAAGAGGAGAGCATGCTTGACATCGTAGAAATAGTTTTAGGAAATGTATTGATAAATTCATAGTGTTTATGATAGTAGAAGTTAGATTTGTTACTTTCAATCAAAAACATGGATTCGGTTGTGTGTGTTCAAGTCTAAGCCTTAGGCTGAAGAATTCAAGCCATTTCCAAGCTTAGATGCATGTTTTTGAAATGATTGAAAATAAAAAGGCATATGTATTATTATGTGTACATATAAAAATGCATCCACACTACTATTACTATGTAAAAAAATAGATATGTGCTATAACATGTACACATTACTAAGATTATGTGATGTTTAAGGGTTCAAAAACAAAAAAGAAGATTGATCAAAATGTAAGGGTTGTTTACTAAAATAAATGTTAAGTATAAGGATCCTTATACTTTAATTTTATTTTAGTAAATACAATAAATTTTGGTCACTCTACATCTTCTAGAATTGGTCTCATAGTATCCTGAGTTACGATTTGGAAGATAGTTTTTGAAATCTAATATGGTTAGTACTTATTCATTTTCTCAGGATTTTAGTATTGAACTTAAGGATTTTGGGGTGTAACTTTTATAACTGATGTCTATTTTTGGTAAGCATATAGTCATTTTTAGGTTGTAGGGCCTTTTAGATTACTTTTGACATTTCTAGGAGTTATAGGTGTGTGAAATTAAAGTTTACATACCAACAAAACACACCCACTTCTTTATGCCAATTTTACTTATGATTAGGTTCATTATAGGCTAAAAACAACACAACAACAACACAATCATTTTCAACTAGGGTAAATGGGGACAATATGGGGAACATTTGTGTGTGGTCACCCTAATTTAGTTTGAACTCATGCCAAAGTGGTGTGCATGGGAAAACATAGGCCGCATTGATGACCCATGCAAATCAAACCACCCATTCATGTTGATTTTACTTGAAATAATTTCCCTTGTAGGCCAAAATTGACATAGTAACACCATATCCATTTATGACTAAGGTGAATGCATACAATTTTAGGCATATTTGTGCATGATCACTCCATTTCTCTTTAAATTTAGATTAAAAAATGTCTGAGTATGGAAACATAATTTGCATTATAAACATTACACATACCACTACCAATTTATAATGATTTTACTTGTGATTAACTCCCTTATAGGATAAAAGTGACATGAAAACATCATATCCACTTGCAACCAAAAACATTTGAATAATTTTAGGCATGTTTTTGTGTGATCACCCTAATTCATTTTTACAACCAAAGTGGTGTGATTGGGGTAACATAGGTTACATTGATGACCCACACATATCAAACCACCACTTTATGCCATTTTCACACATAATTTGATGATTTATAGACATAAATCAACACAAAAACACCATATCCACTTACGATGAGGGATTTGTGACACATTCATGTATGAAAAACCTAATTCACTTTGAATTTAGCATAGATTGGTGTGATTGGGACAATGTAGGTCCCATTTGTAATCGTCACACACCAAATAACTCATTTATGTTGATTTTACTTATGGTTAGGTCCCCTATAGGTTAACAGTGACATTACAAAACCATATCCATGCGGTCATGGAAAATGCAAATAATTTTGCGCACATTTTTACATGAGCACCCTAGATCAATAAATATAAAGGGCTTAATTAAGATTTTACCTTACATTAATAATGTTTAAAAAAATAAAAAAATTGATTATATTTTATGTACAGCAATACCGCCATCAAATTTAGCTTTTTACATGAAGATATGAAAAAGGGGATATGTAACTTACCGTCTAAATTTGGGTAATCGTGTGGTTGTAAAAGTTGGGATTAATATGAGACGCTTAAAATTCAGAGACCACTCATTCAACAGCGAAAGGTGCGCATGACTATTTATTTATTTATGCGTTACACATCAATGTGATGTGAGTGGGTCACCAATATGACCTACATTTCCCAAATCACGTCACTTTAGACTAAATTCAGAGTGAATTGGGGTGATTATACACAAATGTGTCCTAAATTATTATTATGTTTCCTTGTCATGTGTGGATATGGTTTTATTGACATGGTTTTGGCATAACATAAACTAAATCATCAGTGAAATTGCCCCAAATTTTTTGTATTTTCCTTGGTCATAAATGGAATAAATAGATATGCTAACACTTTCCATTAAGATGAAAGAGGGATTTGATTTGATAACAAGATTTATACCTTAAAAATTGTAACTTTAATGATTAGGACATTTGATTCATATATGTTAGATCATAGGTTGGACCCGCACTTGTTGGGTTCCTAATATATTTGGTAGTTAGGCAATCGTTGTCTCCACCATATGTAGGAGTGAGAATGAAGAAATAAATAAGTTTGGTAAGAGATATCTCTTTCTTTATATTATTTATATAATTTTTATTACCTAAACTTTGAAATGTGTAAATGTTGAAATAAGAAACATAATATAATAATTATTTATTAATTAAATCTTAATAATTAAAATTATATATTTCACATTGTTAAATAATATTGAGTAACAATTAAATTAAATTAGATATATTAATTAGAAATAATTTTCACTTTTTAAAATATTATTAATTTTAATGAGAATTATTTTTAATTTTTTTTATCAAACATAAATTTGGGGTTCACACTATCACTTAAATGTTAATAGAAACATCAAAATTAATTTATTTACAAGTTTTAAAAATTAATTTATATATTTTTTGGTATGTTAAAATGGAAGGAAAGTCACATTTTGAATTAATTTAAAATATATTAAGAAAATTATTGTTTAATAAATATAACATAGTGTAAATATGTTGTATATTGATACACTAATTGTTGAAAATCTAACATATCATAATAAGATAGTGTTATAAAGTAGAAAATGGATGACAAATATATTGTACCATAATAACTATTGATGGGACCTGAATAATTTAATTAACCAATCAAAATTACTCGAGGTAAATATTGTGCCCACTGAGATGGGTCCATAAGCATTTTATTATTCAAGATAAAATAAGTAATTGTAAAATAATTTATATTTTAGAACTTTTAACGTTAACATTATAATTTGGTGCTCTACCTTTGTTCATTATTATTTGTATTTTATACTCTTCCCTTGAGTAGTTAATTTAACTTTGTGATACAATGACATCACTGATATTTACTGCTATATCTATAAATAGGAGTATCTAAGTCTGCATAATATTCTACTTATTCTCTCATCCTGATGATGGTTCATGGAGTATGAACCGAAATATCGATCTAAAAATTGACACAATTTTATCCAAAAATCTCTCTATACTAATCAATAGAATCTAGAAATACTATCTCTTGAATTATATGAAGGGTGCCTATATCCTATTAACCCTTTTTACACACAAGATCATATATATATATATATATATATATATATATATATATATATATATATATATATATATATAATATTTCACCTATGACCGATAAAACCAACTAACTCAATAATCACTCCTCACAAGAATGCAAGCAAAAAAGTAGTTGTAATTATTTACCTCAAAAATATAAATCAGAGTAATTAAAGATTATTAAAGGGGGTATATTTATAAAAGATGCATGCCCCTTTAAATTATTATTTTCCTAATATTAATTATTACTAACCTAAAAACCTAATCTAATTTTAAGACTTTGGAACAAGTCCTAACAAACCCCCCTGATCTAAAGTTAGTTATTTGGACACATGCCAAGCATTTTTTTGAATTTCTCAAATTTGATTTTGTTAAGGGGTTTTGTGAAAATGTCAATTATCTGATTAGTAGTTGGGTAATATATTGGATCAAGTGATTTCTTCACCACCAACATTCGTAGATAGTGATATTTGACATATATTTGTTTTTTTGGCATGAAATATTAGATTTTTAGACATCTTGATTGCACTTTGATTATCAATGTATAACTATGTAGGAACAATCTAAAAAATTTAAAGATATTCAAGAATGTAGAGTAAATAGATAATTTCTATATAATAATCCCATGTTGTAATATATTATGATTCTGCTAATGAATTTTCTATTGTATCTTATTTCTCAAAACACCAATCAATGGTAGTTTAACCCATATGCATAGTGTATCCTATTGTGGACACTCTATCATCCACACATCCACCAAAATATGCATCATAATACTCAAAAAGTTTGAATTTAATGTTTCAACGGTACTTAAGGCCATATGTTTTCATTCTTTAAAGGTAAATAAGTACTCTTTTTATTGCATGCCAATGAATTTATCTAGGCTCATGCATAGACTTAGATAAAAATTCCAACTAAAAATGGTATATCAAGCCTAATATTCATCAAGTATATCAAACCTCTCACTAACTATATGTATTTCATGCAATCAAAAAATTAACTATCATCATCGTTAGACAATTTCAAATTATTTTCCATGGGAGTGAGTGCAGGTTTGTAATCATTCATGCCAAACCTAGTTAATAACTTAGAAATATATTTAGATTGTGAAATGAAAATACTTTGCTCTTTTTAGATTAATTCTATGCCAAGACAATAATGATTAATTTCAAGATCTTTCATCTCAAACCCATCTTTTAATTCCTTATTCACAGACTTGTTATGTTTTTCATCATTACCAGTGATAAACAAGTCATCGACATAGAGAAAAAAATCACCAATTTTTACCCTGCACTTGAATATGGAGAGTATCATCAGATTCACTACATTGAAATCCAATTATCTTCAATTATGATTCCATTTTTTCATACCAAGCCTTAGGTGTCTATTTGAGCCCATAGAGAGCTTTGATCAATTTACACACCTTGTGCTCTACACCCATTTTCTCAAAACCTTGGGGTTATTTCATACATACTTATTCTTGTAAATCACCATTCAAAAAGGCACTTTTAACATCTATCTAATGGAATTTTAAACCATTTTATGCTATTTAAGCAAGTACCATATGAATAGTGTGCCATTTGGTAGTTGGTGCAAACATTTCTTCATAGTCAATACTTTCTTGTTGCGTATAACCCTTCAAAACAAGTCTTGACTTATGTTTATCAATAGAGTCATTTGATTTATACTTTACCCTATAAACTCATTTACATCTGATGGGTTGAACATGTGGAGGAGGATCAATGAAAACCCAAGTATTATTATTAAGAATTACATCATACTCACTTTTCATTGCATGTTGTCAAACATGTTTAGTAGAATCCTCCTCAAAAGTAGATAACTCAGTGGAAGAAGTAGTAACAACCATTGTATAGTTCACCTATTTATGAGAAATCCTAGGACATTTTAGACCAACTTCATCTATTATCAAGTCAAAAAAAGTACTTTGAGCCCATTTTGGATACTTGTTCAAATTAGGAACACCAAAATTATCAATGTGTGAACCAATTAAAGGAGGACTTAGAGAAATTTCAACATTTTATAAGTCATGAACCTATGAAGTACTAGAGGAAGTATAAAAAATATAAGGGATACTAGTTTCATACCAAAATATATGAGACTTAACCTCATTATGTAATCCCTTATCATGTTTTTCAATATTCCTGTCTAACCTGTCAAATTAAGAATCAATATCTACAATGTTCATAGTACTAAATTAATAAAATAACACATCCCTAATAACTATGAATTTTCATGTATCTTTTACAAGTAAATGATACCCTTTTTTTTAATATCCAAGAAAGATGTATTTTTGAATTTGTGGTTCCAACTTAGTTCTATATTTAATGGGAACTAAAGCGAAACAAAGGCATCCCAAAAATTTCACGTGTTTAACTTTTAATTTAAACCCATACAAATCCTCATATATATTTTGTCCCAAAAGTGTAGATGTAAGGGAAAAATCTCTCAAATACACTATAGTACCAATGGATTCAGACCAAAACTTATCATCGAGCTATTTATAGTATAACATAACTCAAGTTATGCCCTCTAAAGTCTTGTTCATTCATTCAAATACTCTATTTTGTTGTGGAGTATAATAATTATTACATTGTCAATAAATGTCATGTTCCTAACAATAATTTGAAAAGTCATTTGAATTATATTCACCACCATTATCTAAATGAAGAGTGTCTAAGTGTGAACCTATTTATTTTTCAACTAAGTCTAACTAATCAATAAACTTAGTGAAAAATTCTAATTTATTTTTCATGAAAAACACCCAAGTCATCCTATAAAAATCATTGATAAACAACACAAAGCACCTACTATAGACACCTAAAATTGGCCACAACTAACCTTTGATCAGACTTCATACTGATTCTTACCAAACATTGCATATTAAGACTATGAATCACTGAATGTCCCAAATTTGGTTGTGCGTCTTTCATCAAAGCTCAAAATCATGTTGAGGTATCCTTATTTGGGGTATTATCCCATATTAAATAATAATATCTCATGTATTCATCTCCAATCACCTTGCAACATCATAATTGTCAGTTTAACCTATGGACCTATTAAGTGGGGAACTTGCACACTCTATTAAATCTTGAAAGAGTTAAAAAGTTAATAAAAATAAATTAAATAAATTAAACAATATTAATGCTTAGTTGAATTATCCATTTAAAATTAATGAATATCTAAAAAAGAAAATTCTAAAAATCAAAATATCCTAGCCTTTCATCATTATCTTTATGAGTTGTCAAAATATACCAAAATATCCTAACATGTCTAAGTTGAGAACTATGACTAGTAACTAAAAGTCATAATTTCATGACAACTTTTAACTCAACTAGACTTAGTCTCAAGTCAAATTTCTAATTTGAGAACTATGACTAGTAATTAAAACTCATAATTTCATGAAATTTTTTAACTCAACTCAACCTTAACTCACCTTGGGTGAGAGTTAATTCCTAAGGCTATAAATACAAGGCCCTACCCATTCATTTTTAAAAGCTCTCATAAGCCAAAGATTTAATGCTAATTTGGAGAGAGACAAACTTTGCAATAGTGTTATAATGCCAAAATATTGAATCAAAGTAATCACAAGCCACATTAAAGCCGATGGTGCCAAGGAGAGAAGGAGCCAACAAGATTCATTTACTAAAGACATCTTGATGCACAAGCCACGCAAGCCACTCAACAAAGCATTTGGAGTTCCCAAAGAAGGTAAAATATTTGTGTCTTATATGTTTTAGTTGTGCTTTCATTTAGTTGTTGTTACCTAAGCTCTCTCTAGTGTCTAGGCTAGAGGTGTTAGGATTCAGTGTGATTATTTCATTTATTTTATGAGACTAACATGATACTAACCTCCCCTCTATGGATTCCTTGTTCACATAATGGCATTCCTAATGGAATAGATAATAAGGTGATTATAATGGATTTTAGTGTGTTTTGTTAGGATTTTTTATTTTCCTATTAAAAATGGATGATACAGAGATAATTTTTTTTTAAAAATTCACTATTTTGATCTGAATTTTTGAAGAGAGTTACACTTACACCTATGAACAACCTCCAAAACTTTTGTGAGAAATTTGTGCATAGTTTAGAATTTATGATCAAAATATTGACTACCATTTTTATTTTTTATTTTCCTGCTAAACAAAATGGATGTTAAATTAGCTCACTTTTTTAATCTATTTACTATTTTTTCTATTTTTTGACAGATTGTTGTCATTGGTGTTAGCTTAATTCTCTCAAAATTTCTTTGAAATATGATTTTTAGTTTATAAGTTATGAATCTTTTAGTGAATGTCTATTATTTCTAAATAAACAGTCATTAAAACATTCATATTTTTTAATCCATAAACTATTTTTTACAAGTGGTGTGCATTTGTGTTATTTACATTTTGTATAAATTTAGTCAAAATATGACTTATAATTTCTTAGATATCATTATTTTACTAACTATCAATTTATTTATTAATTTTTGTTTTAGCTATTTTCTAATTTTATTTTAAGTTTGCAAATTATTTTTTTTCCTAACTTACAAGTATTTGGTATTTGGGAGCTTTCTAATATTTTGATTTTTTAGGTTTTGATTTTCTAATATTTCCCAAATATATATAGCAAACCCTCTAACAAATTGCATGTCCTAAGGTGAAAAAAGCATAGTTTGAACATTGTTAAATCTTATACACATTTTGTTTGGTGCCTAAAATGAACCTAGTTCATTTTCATGCCTTAGTTGTTTTCAAAGTTTTGTAAGTTTTTCAAAAAATGCCAAGGGGATTAAACTTCACAACACATCTCATTTTGGTGATTAAAATGAAATATCACACTAGATAAATACTCTTAAGAGTTTCATTTTCATTTCACTTATTTGTTGAAAGTTGTTTATATTAAGCAAAACGATTGATGCGTGTATGCTTCCCCCCCATATCCTTTAGGGAACTTGGGTGAATAAAATTTCTCATTCTTTACCTCAATTGATTTAGTCCAAAAGTTTGAAAATAACATCATTAAGGCCCTTCTAAAATTCATATGGTTTGGGTGATCCAAATGTGACCCTAAAGTCTTTTCACTTGCCTTTTATTTTCATGCATTTTGGCTTGTGATTGGGAGATCACTTCTCCATCATAAGTTATTTAGGGGTGTGTTAACCTAGGATTTCATCTCCCAACATCATATCAACTTTGATCTATGGTTGGGTATATAAATTAGGGCACAAATAATATGATTTCCAAGGGGTTGAGCAGTTAGCCTCTCTGATCATAATGAAAACATAAGTCAGGTCTGGCTAATTATAGGATTCCACTAAGAAGTCATGGATGGAATCACTATGTAAAGGAATAGAGCCTTGCATATTAAGTTACCCAATATGAACTCAATTTAATTAATTGCATCTTTAGTGTTAACCACACTTATGACCATCTAAAAATGTGTGAAAATTGATAGATTAGACCAACCCCACATGTCACAGACATACTATTGATGTAAGACAAGTAACTCAAATTTCTATGTCACTGTACAAACTCTTGAGACAAGTGTAGACATAAAAAATCCACACACTATGATTCTAAATGTCAAGAAAACCTTTGAACCACCTAAGACCCCCTTGGGACCAATTTCACCCTTTAACAACTAGACAGGCCTAACCATAGATAGCTTACCAAACTAGCTTAAATGGCTTAAACTAGAATAACTTAACTTTTTACCCACCTTCTTACCTTCAACCTTGACTGTCGATGGTCAAGTTGACCATCGACAGTCACCCTGACTTTTGATGGTAAGGGTGCACCTCCTTAACCAAGAACATGTAGCCCCCCACCTTCCTTTTCTAAATATAGATTGTCTAAATCTTATTATGAGCCTTTTCATGGACAATTTATAATTATAAAACCTAGTTGAACCTTGAGTTCCACCACTTACTTATGCCTATAAGAAGAGAGGAACTGGGATTTCAAATCCATCTACAATTATTATCAAGAGCTTGTGTATCTAAGAATTTATTTTGTAGGTCAATTAATGTCATCAACATCATCAAAAATCTAGCCATCATATTGAGATCCAACTTATCATTGCCTCTCTATCAAATTCTCAGGTACCATTAATCTGTTGGAATCAACCCAAATTGCACCAATAAGTTAACTACCTCAATCACTCACCCAATCAACTTTTGATAAAACAAGTATTTGTTTCTTAATATTCAATTACTTTATTCTTATTTCGCAATCAACCCAGCGCTTACCCATCTCCCAGAATCCATCTTTTGGATCTTTTTATTTAGAAACTATAAAACCTAGAATTTCCATAATAAACCACCAATGGTTATGTCAACCATCGATGGTTCTATCCAACCACCAATGGTTACCCAACCACCAACAGTCACATTAACCACCGATGGCCACCCCTAACCACCAATGATCATTATGGCAATCAAATCCAACAAGTTGTTTTCATCTACCTACCCTTAACCAAAACTAATTTTATATGTTCTTACTTGTTCACAGACCTCTTTTTGATTTTTTGAAACATACCCCAACTACTTAGCATATATTAATTAGTTTATCACTAATTTAATCATTTCTAGTCTATTATCCTAGCAAGCATTCTTTTATTCAATTTTAGTATCTTTTTCTTATTGATGTAAGTACCTTCCTTTCAATTTATAAGCTTAATTTCTCAAAATTTGTTGATTGATAGCCTCTAAAAAAGTTATGGCTTCAGGGATATAGCTATCACTAGGCAATCTACTCAACTATCTATCTAACAAAAACGTTTGTTGTAGTGCTTTCTTATATGTAGGTCATCCTCCCAAGCCAAAAAGGAGTTCTTCACAATCTTCTAATTTAATTCATGCACAAACAAATAGGTTTTTCAACCATACCCGTATTGAGTTTATTTTCTCTCTTTCTTTATAACTTAGCAAAAATTTATGTGAAACATTTTGGCATGCCCGATGGAACCTTTTTTTGTCTCCATATGCATTTTATTTACATATTGTATGCTTTCCTCTCTATTTGTGCTCATAAAAAAAATATATATAGTTTGAGTTTAAAATCAATTGAATCCATTATTTTCTTTTAATATTATTTCACTTTGAATTAAAGCACAATAATCTTATCGTAGTACCACTTTTGTTGCACACACTAGCTGAACCACTTTCATCAATCAAACATCAAAACAATTTGAGACAAGGCCCAACTAGGATTTCATCACCTAGCAGTCACCTTACCCTTTTTAAAAAATCCTACTTGTAGGTCATTACCAAGGGGAGAACCCACTTAGCTCTCTAGTTAAGTATAAACTCTAGAATTTGGTATATACTCACAAAGCACCTAACACCCTTATCATTGCGGTGTGTGAAATGAGGGCATAGGCCCCAATACCAAGCCACATATCAAATTCAAATACATATTATTTTGAGATCCTTGAACACAACCTGAAACCATCCTTAGACTTCTCTTCTAGTACCTACTCTACAAGCCATTTTTGAGACACATATTTCTTCAAAACTAAGGCATAAGCTAAAGGCGAGATTAAACCTAACTTCTAGGCTTAACATATCTTGTAGTGTGTATATTGATTACCTTGATCATTTTTTTGCCTTATTTATTTTTGAGTGATGAGTTCATTCTTGTATTCTCTCCCCCTTTCTTGCATGGTTCTCACTCGCCAGCAGCGACAAGACCTAGCAAAGCAAAACCCATCACTCGACCAATCAACCTCTTCTACCTCCTCATCTATGGAGTACATATCTAAAGTAGAAGATTCACCCCATATTTTAAGAAGCCCTACTTTTCCTCAAGTATTTCCCCAAGGATACATGGACTTTACCACTTTTTTGTAAAATAACCCAATTTCCCTTCAACACTACCTTAACACCTCCCCTCACCATGCCCTAGTTTCGACTCCATCTTTGAATCCTCCTTATGGTATCTCATCCTACCTCATGAGGGATGTTTATATTGTTGTGGTCACTACCCAACCTTTGACTACCCCAGAATTTTCATCTACTAACCCCTTTGACACCATAGCTAAAAACCAATCGATCAAACCAATCACCACCTTTACACCTTATGCTCCTACCAATGACTCCTCTACCTTAAGAACAACCCAACCATTAACCTATTATACTCTTCTTGATGTTAAATCACCTACCACTATCACTATCAACCTTCCTTCTGCCAACCCTAACCCATTGGTTAATGCCTCCCTACCAAACTTGGTAGTGTTTATACCTTATACTTCACCACCCATTAGTACAAAGGTCACTACCTCACCTCTTTCCACCAATATAATTACCATTCATACATAACCCATAGGAATCCCTCAATATGCACTCATTATGGCCAACCTAGGATACATCCATAATCAACAAATGTATGTACATACTACCCAACCACCAGCATCTACCTACCCTTACATACCACCTACCCAACCTCTAGTATCCATATTCTAATATGTCGTAACCCCTAAAATGTCAACCAATTACCAATATGTCACCCAACCCCAACTACAGTATGCACCTTATAATACTTTAGGTGTAGCACCTCAAACTGAACTAATAAATATGATCATGCATAAGATGAAAAACCTTGAGTCATCCATTTTAGGGGCCCATAGCATCTTGTCCTATGATCATATTTATAATGAACATATTCATCCTTCTATCCCCATCAAACCTTATCCACCTCAGCGATAACTTCCAAAATTTACTAAATTTCAAAGCAAGAAAGACCCCTAGCAACACCTTAGGGAATTTAGGCATGCATGTTACATGATTGCTTCCAACGATGCCCTTTTCCTCTAAACCTTCCCCATGTCTTTATCCGACCTGACACTTGACTTGTATAGTTACATCACCAATAATTCAATATTTTCTTTCACCCAATTAACACAGGTCTTGTTGGATCACTTTTCCATTAACATTTCCAAGAAGGTCTCTATCACCGACCTCTATTCTATGAGGCAATTTTATGATAAATCTATTGGCAATTTAGTCATCCATTAGAGAAGTTTGATTAGTCAGATTTCATTTTCCTTGCCTCAACCTAAACTTATAGAGATTTTTTCTTGGGTTTCATTAAGCATATTTCTTCTACACTACATGTCCATGTAGACACCTAAATTTGGCCACCAATAACCTCCAATCACGGTTTTGGCCAATTTCCACCCAAAATGCATAATTTGGCTTAAAAACACTAAAGCACACTAAATGATGTGAAATGACATATTCAAGTGATGATTTTGGCTAGGGTATCCCTTAATGGGGTAATGTAATCTATGGGCTAGCTAACTTTGATCAGTTCATTTTGAGTAAAAATGCCAAATTTGCACTTGGGTGCTCTGGATTATTATTTCCTATTAAATCTTCTACACAAGACACATTCCTTTGTTATTTGTTTTTGGTAACATCCTAAATGGGAATATGGTTCTAATGCATCTAACATCACCTTTCAATTCTAATCCAATTTAATTTTAGACTAATAACAAGGCATTCTGATCAATTTGAGTAATTTGTGCACAAAGTGCTTAAATGTGCTTAAGAGCTAATTAACCCAATTCAAGGCATAATGAATAATTCCATGGAAAATTTTGGAATACTTATTTTTGAAAATGAATATTGAATATCTACATCATCAAGTGACCTCATTTCTTGGGAAGACATCCCTAGGCCATAAATGTCATAAATATCAAGATTCATGCCATCCATGCCTTCCATGATGCCATCCATGCCTCTTAATTGCCCCTTATTCCAATTCCATGATGAGGATAATTATAAACTTAATTTCAAAAATTTAATTAATCCTCAACTGCACATCTCAATCTTGAGATGGACGGTTTAGGTTGATTCTAGACATTTTCAAAAATCTATAAATAGGAGGCCTCACCACATGAATGTTAAGCTATTTTAGTGCAAGGTTATTATGCTCAAATATCTTCAAAGACTTGATATATGTAAAGTTATAATCCCAAACTGATTGTAAGCCAAGCTAAGCCACAATACAAATGTGCCAAGGAGAAAAGGAGATAGCCAAACCTCCTTTGATGAAGACTTCATGAGCACAAGCTGAGCAAGCCACTACTACAAAGGTATTTAGAGCATCCAAGGAAGGTGAAGGACTTCTTGTGTTTTCATTCCTTACTTTCTATTTGTGTTTATCATTTTCTTTTATTAACTAAGCTCTCCCTAGTGTCTATGCCTAGAGCTATTATGCTATTAGTGTGTTTATTTTATTTTATTTTTTCATTTTAGAACTAACACCATACTAAGCATTCTCTCTTTAGTCAAATTCCTAGATCACATAATGGCATGCCTGGTGGGTCTAGATGCATCTCACACCTAAAAGACATCCTTTTGAAACTCTAAAATATTTATTTAAGCCCTTAAAACTCTTGTAAATTGATTTTCTAACTTTATTTTATCATTTTTATTTGCCACCGTTTTACACAGTAACCAACGTCGGTAAGTAAGACTGACATCGGTTACATAGATTAACCGATGTTGGTTAAGAAAAATGACATTAGTTAGATCTTGGTTAGCCATAGTAACTGATGTTAGTGGTAATAACCAACATCAGTCACTATGTTTTTCCAAAAACACAGACCTGAGAGCTTCTTTTCCAAAGTTCATTGTTTCAAGCTAAAAAGACTTCAAAGCTAAAGAATATGCTAAAAAATTTGCTATAGAACCAAGCTAGATGTTTTTTCAAAACATGTTTAAATCACTTTTCATGCTTAAAAATCAATTAGGAACCTTGTTTTGGGTGTTTAACAAAAGATTTAGATGTTCTTGGTGAATGTTTTCAAAGTTTACAACTAAGACCAAGGGGTCAAATGAACACCACCAAACTTTTCATTTGGGTCTAAAATTGAACACACTTATCAATTATTGTTTTCAATAGTTGTTTATTTATATTTTCATTTGGCAAAAAGTGGAATTTTGTGTGTATGCTCTTCCATTTGTCCCCTATAGGGAACCCTTAAAATCAAAAGCACCATTCCTATTACAAGTAGCCTAGTCAAAGGCTTAGAAATAAAGTCATCTAAAGCACTCCCAAAAAACTCATCAAAGTTTGGGTGACCTTGAAAATGACCCTAAAGTCTTTCTACTTTCATGCTTTCTTTATTTTTATGCATGTTGGCTTGTGAGGGGGACTTCATCACCTCCCACAAGTTCTTTAGGGAAGATTCAACCTAGGGTTTTACCTCCTACCATTGAATTCATTTGGCTGCTTTGGATTTTCACATGGGACATAGTGACACTTTGGACATCTCACTACACTGACCAAACAACAGGAAGTAGTGGTTACAAAAAGGACTAGACCTTTTTACAACAAGCTAAGTGATACTAACCCAAAATCTATACTTTTCTTTTGCATTGTTTGGTGTGAAATTCATTATGCAATTAATTCCCCTAGATCATTTGAAAACTTGCTAGATCTTAGACAAATCCCCACTTTTTATAGAAGTATTGTTGTTGCAAGGTGCACCTCAAGTTCCATGTCGTAGTACTATCATTTGAGAGAATGAGGGGTGTAAAAATCCTATTATATAATGCACATT
Organism: Torreya grandis; assembly: GCA_037957365.1. NCBI lineage: Eukaryota > Viridiplantae > Streptophyta > Pinopsida > Cupressales > Taxaceae > Torreya > Torreya grandis. Next base: position 131,462 of record JARHVA010007915.1, on the reverse strand, counting down.
TACTTTTGAATGAACACTTAAAATCCTCTCAAATGATGTATATTGATGGATTCCAAAAATACCAATAAACCTTGTTAGATTAGGATATAAGGGAGATTAATTAGTTGGTCTTGTCTTAGTTCAAAGTCTTGTTTAGATCTAAAACTTAGTGTAAACAAATAATCCAAACCAAACACATGGTCCTCATTTTCCTTTAAACAAAGAGGCGTTATGCTGCCCATGTGAGATCATCAATTTTTCTTGTTTAAAGTTCATCAAAATGTTGAGAATAATATCATCTAATTTGGCACAATTATGCTAACCAATTGAATATAGACCTTTACCAAAGTTGTTTAAGTCCTTCACTTATAATCTAAATTCAGAATTACACCTTTACAAGTTCATAGGGTTGATGTGTTAAGTGGGTTTTCCATTTGCACTAAACTTGAGAGAACTTAGGTTTAATTTCCAATTTGGGTTGAATTTCATTTAAGACTCATAATAATTATCATCACCTGATAGACTTAATCCATTTTGTGCTAAACACTTGCACTTTGAGTCCACACACCACAACATTTTAAGTCAAGAAATGTAGTGTTATGTTGTCAAAATTGTGAGAAAATGTCTTTGCCTTGGACAGTTTTGAAAAAAACTTTTTTTATCACACCTTTTGGGTAGTATAGCATCGTTACGCTACCCAAATCATTTCAAATATTGTTTCATAGACCTTCTTACATATAATTTCAAATCTGTTCCTACATTTTCAGACCAATCCAAGTATACTTTTGTGATCCTTTGTCTAAAGTATAGTTATATTGTTCACCTTTGTCTAGCTTGTTTTCCAAAAAGAACCAAGTTTTATACCATTATTTATGAAAAAATAAACTATTCATATAGTGCCTTTTATTTCATACCTTATACCTAGTTGATAAAGTTCATGACCAAGAATCAAATGCCTAGTGTTTGTTACAAGTGTTTAAAATTTGTTAGATTAAAACTTTCATCTATTTTAAAAGTCTAGCTTTTGATGTTGTTTGGCCAAGATTCCTAGCACATGCCTTGTTTGAGCCTAGCTTTTGACATCGCGTTTGGCCAAAAGACATAGCAACTTTTAAATTCTTAGATTAGACTGATTTCAAACACTTTAACCTTAGAGTTTGGCATTTTGATTTTTGGTCTATTTACTTGCTTATCTTTGTGAGAATAGTGAAATGTAAAACATTTTATGCTAGCTTGTTTCCTCACAAATCTTTGCATGAACCTTTTAATCCTTTTGACAAATCTAGACCAAGTTGAAGGCATCATTTGTTTTAGATTATGTCCTTTCTAGAGTTTTTAGAACTCTTTGACCTTTTATTGCAAAGCATTGATTATGGATCCCAACATGTATTCCTACACTTGTAGTAGACTCATATACAATCCAGGGATTATTAATGTAGTGGCACAAGAAGAAATGGTGCAAGACCCCTATGCAAATAATATTGCTTATGAGTTAGATTCTTATCCCAGGGCACAAAGCTAAGATCCCTTGGATAATTACTTTGTTAACACACTGCCTTATTCAAAATAGGACCAAGAACAAACCACATAATATCTAGCTACAATACCAACAAAGGATGATCCAATTCTTCAATAGTCATATTATACTAATACAGCTTCCACATATGATCCATTTTTTTTTGAGTGACATTTGTTAGAGAACAAAGATGAGATTTTGATTAGAGACATAGAGGTAGGGGCCACTTTTTTGGAAAACTCCCCCCATGAAAATTTACGAAGTCTAGTAAGATTGCCCCATAATATCATTTATGATCAACATGGTTCTTCTAGCAATCTTATGGCTCTAGTCCAAATAACGTATCAAGACCCTAATATATCTAATCGAGGCAAAAACATCATGGAAGATCACTTTAACTAAATGCAAATAGTATATCAAACCTGCCTAAATTTATCACATGATTTCAGTCAGATGAAAATGGTAAGTAAGCCTCTTATCAACCTAGTTCCTTCAACAGGAGTGTTGATAGAGTTAACTAGACAAGAGAATCTGAGTTTTGACCCATTGGTACAAACCACTTCGCTAGATGAATTGATGCATATGCCTATTATTGAAGAAGTGTCTTCAGCCTTTACATTGAATAATGAGCCAAATGTAGTGGATAATGTGCAAACAACATCTAATCTTGATCAAAGTGGTACCAACACATAAACAACTAGCCAAAAACATGTGCATGTAGTTAATCCCATGATCAGATCATCATACCAAGGAATAGGAGTTTCTACACCCCAACCTAAACTAGTTGATTCCTCAAGTGTATAACCTATAGGATTAGGTAATCAAATAATGTCTAATGTCATGCTTCAATGACAAAATGTGATGAATCCTACTCCTTCTCAAGAAGTAACAAGTAGTATTCCACAATAATAGACACAATCTAGTATATCAATGCAATAGAGGAAAAATACATTGCTACCTCAATAAGGGGAAACTAATGTTCCACCTCACTAAGTAATGACAAACATACCTTTTTAATCACAGACTAATATGCCAACTTAAAACCAAGCAATAACTAGTCAACAATGTGCAAATATTGGTCAGTGATAGATGCTAAATCTACAACCTACTTTCACTTCTTCATAAAGATTCATGCAACAAGGAAGTTCCCATGTTTCTCAAGTACCTACTAGACTACCATTGGTTCAAAATGTGCCACAAATTCAGAGATAAGGTCTTGGTCCACAAGTTCCCACTCAACAACAAGATTTGATTAGTTGGTAGCATGTCCCTTTTCAACCACAACAGGAATAGTATAGTTATATCCCTCCATCCCAACCACATAATTCTCCAATTCAAACCTTTATCACCAACCTAATGTAGAATATCCCACAACCAAATGTGCAATTTCATATACATCCTAATCTATGTATGCATATTCTTGGTCTATTCCCCAACCAAACTAATATTCCCTAACAATTATTGCCATCATACCCTGGTCAAAGTGTCCTACTTGTGACCTCCCAACCATCTACCCAAACCAATTTTCTCCTTCAAACCAATGTCCCTTCCAGTTTCCTATCCTAAGAATTGCAACAGATGAAGGATGTAATTGCTACCATTCAAGCTGGTAAACCAACTAAAAAGTTCAAATTGGATGACATGTGTTCCTATCCATTCAACATGGAGTATTTATAGATACCATTTCCTCCAGTATATGAACCACCCAATTTGAAAAATATAAAGGGAAAGGTGATCCCAAGGCTCATTTGATCAAATTCTTTGTTGCATGTCAAATAATGGCATATAATGACATATACCTTTTGTTGTTATTTCTAAGGAGCTTGGCTAGACAAGCCTTGGAGTGATTTTTAAAGTTGTCCAAGAATTCAGTAACAAATTTTGATGATCTTTTTGATAAATTTGTGTAGCACTTTTCTTATAATCTTGAGCATGAGATTTTATTAGTGGACTTAATGAAATAAAAATAAAAGGATGGTGAGAGTTTTGAAATTTATTTACAGTGATAGAGAGCCCTTGCAAGACATTTCACCCATAGTTTACTAGATAAATAATTAGTTGATGTGTTTACTAAAAATTTACATAGTGAGATAGCTTACCATCTGGAACTACAATGTGCACATATGTTCAAAGAGATCATTGATAAAGGTTTGTTGATAGAGTGGGTGTTCATAAATAAAGGAGTCATCAAGCTTAATTCAACTAATCAAAATCAAGGTACCAATTAGGGAAATGGCCAACATCAACATCATGTTCAAATGCATGCATTACAACTAGCAGAGGCTAATAACCAAGAAAGATCGAAGCAATTCAACCGTAATAGGAATTTTGTGAAAAATGGAGTAACCAAATCTCATCATGTCCAAACTATGCAAACATCATCTACACCACCTTTTCAGCTTATTCCTACTTAGAAACCTCTCCAACCAATGTTGTAAGCACAATAACCAAAACTCACACAATAAATACAATAGCTTTTACCATTGCAAACTCCTTCTCCTAAGAGAACCATGCCTGCCCATCGTATCTTTAGTGACCTAGGAGAACCTATCAAATCTATATTTCATAAGCTTACTGTTGCTAATTTAATTAGTTGGCCTATACCAAAGCATTATTTTTAAGGCATTCCTTATCCTGATTGGTACTGTGAAAATCAATTTTGTGACTATCTTTGGGTCAATAGGAATAATCTACAAAGATGTGTCCAAATCAAGCATTTAATTGAGAATATGTTAGAGAATGGGGAAATAACATTGGATAATGGTGCTTCCACTTCTAATTAGACTTTGGAATTTATCAAAACCCTTTTCCTTGACATAAAAATCAAAAACAACAAAATAATTAGCAACAAAAATAACAACAGCCAGTGCAGTAACACAATCAACAATATCAAAATCAAAGGCCGAACCAGCAGAATCAATAAAATCAGTAGTAGAATCCAAAATGACAAAACAATGGACAAAACTAAGGTCAAAATGGCAACAACCAACAAACCTACCATGTAGTTTCACATGAATACAATAGGGTTATAGGTCATATTATAGGGGGTAACATTAATACTATCTCCATTAATCCTAGACCAAGCACTAATCAGCCTAGACCATTGCTAAACAATAATATTTAGCCAAATTACATAGATAATCCTTATTTGACTTGGGAGTGCATATAAAAAAACCATCAAACTAGGAATTCCTCTTTTGGATCTTATAGCAATAACTCATTCTTGCCACGTGACCATATGCAAGTGCACTGGCAATCGAGACTTGTCTTATCTGATCCCACACTATTTCCAATAATAGCTAGTAATAATGGTCTAGTATTTAATCTCAATTTTGTAACCACAAATTAAAGGTCAAATATTAATATCTCAGGCCCATAACCATTTACCACTTTGCCTGTCATCCAATCAACCATTCAGCCTCAGAATAAACCATTCACTACTGACCAAGATAAGAAGTTTGATATTGTGGAACAATTATAAAAGACACCAGCACAAATTTCTATTTTAGATTTGTTGTGAACGTTAATAATCCACAAGAAAATATTGAATGCATTTTTGACCCAATCCATTATTTATAGTGACATATCCCTTGATAAATTTCAATATTTTATTAGACACCTAGCTCCAGCCTAATAAGTCACATTCAACCAAAGTGATATGTCTTCCCTTGGTCTGCTCCATAATAATCTATTATACATAGAAGTTTATATATGATGGTATAAATTGAAATGTGTCCTTATAAACAATGGATCTAGCCTCACTATAGTGTCTCTAAAGCTCATCAAGCTTCTTGGGTACACAATGAAAGATCTCCAACCAAAAATAATAACTATTAAAGCTTATGATAATCAAGAAAGAGAGTCACAAGGCACCATTAGTTTGTCAATTATCATTGGGCCTTTGAACCATGATACACTTTGCCATGTGCTTGATCTTGACTTATCATACAATATGATTTTAGGTAGGCCTTGGTTACATGAGATTCATGCAGTCCCATCAACGTTGCACCAATGTATCAAGTTTTCCCACTCAGGGATGGAAGTGAATATTTTAGGGGATTTACACCCATATGAACATTTCAAGCATCTTGAGGCCAAATTTTAAAATTAAAATTATCAGTATGGTATGAATCCAAGTTCCAAGTAGGATAAAGGAAAGTCTATACTTATTGATCCTTCACTAGATAATTGCATAGATCCTAATACCTTAGATTCCCTTTCCCACATGCCACCTCCTGAATCTTCCAATCATTTCACCATTTTGGATAATGGATTGAGAGAATACGTGACCCATGATACATTTCATATTTCTAATCTTCCTCATAATTCAAAAACCTTTGGACAACCTAAAGTCAACCCACATAGGCATTGGTAATAAAAGAACAAAGATAAGGGACATGTCACATTTATACCAGCATCTAGCTTCAAACCTAACCCTCTTGAAGGGGATGAATCATGGTTATACAATGATAACCAAGCTGATTGTTATAAAAATGCAAAGTATCATATTCCCAATAGGATCATGGAGCATCAAAAATATGAAGGAAGAGGCTTTAGACTAAGTCAGCAAGGAACCATTGAGCCAATTTCCATGACTAAATATGAAAGACCTTATGGACTTGGATTTAAACCACCTGGAGGTGACCCCACAGATCTTATTCAAACATCATCACTAATAACTAGTGATGTTGATACTGATAGCAAAGTAGAGTCTAATCACAACCTTTGTACCCTTAATATAACCATTCATCACAACCCATTACCATTATATTATCCCCAATTGATAGATTGGGACTGATAAGAATCTAGTCTATCAATTAATGAGTTTTAGAATGATGAGGCATTTTATGATGTCTTAGACCTAAGAGACAACATTCTGTTGGGAGATCACAAATTAGGGTTCCCAATCACTTTGGATCCTATAACCTATTTTGGAGAGCAAGTGAACACCCTTAGACAAACACAAATAAGTAAAACATTGATGTCCTAGAGTGAAAACCTCTTTGAGGTGATTTTTGACTAGGGAAAAAGTAAAGATAAAGGCCAGTCCAGTGGTGAAAACCTATTTCAGGTGTCGTTAGATGGGGGTGTTCATTCTTCTTTGAATTTAGATTAGGAGACCACCAATGATGAACTTGCCTATGGATCTGAGTTTAGTTTTGAGAAACAAGTATTTGATCAGATTATTCAAAAATTTCCAATTGTTTTTGTCACATGGCTAGATATCCCATTAGGGGATTTAGATTCATCATGCCTAGGAGAAGTTGAGGAGCAAGTCCTAATGGAGGACCCTGACATAATCCAATAGTTCAAGTCATTACTTACTATCCTAGAAGATGGTTCAACCCTTGTAGTCAAAGATATAATAGAGGTAAATATCAAGACTACATCAAACCTAAAATGGATAAAATTAGGTGTTTCCTTCACTGAGGAGGAGCATCAGGTCTTTACAACTTTGTTGAGAGAATTTGTAGATATCTTTACATGGGGTTATTCTGACATGCCAGGTTTAGACCCTACCTTGATTCTGCACCACCTTGTGGTTAATCCTAATGCCAAACTAGTAAAATAAAAGTTAAGTAAAATGCATCCTCACATTATTGTATTGGTAAAGAAAGAGTTGGAAAAACTCTTAGAAGTAGGATGTATCTTGTTAGGTGAATATTTTGTCAACCAGCTAACTAGCATTCAAAATAATTCCTATCACCACAACATAGGGAGATTGGTCATCCAAATGTGCAGGTTTGCTGCATCACAAGGGGAAAAATCTCTCCTCTCATCAAGGGGAGGTTCCCTATTAAATATGCAAGAGATGCAGGAGGTTATAATATATATATATATATATATATATATATATATATATATATATATATATATATAAGCAGGAAGTAATACACAGGGGGTAGGACAAACCATCCATCTCTCTCTTTTCAGAGATGATGTTGATAAACAAGGACCCCATCACCCAGGATTTCTTCCTTGTTTATCAACATCATCTCTGAAAAAAGAGTGATGGATGGTTTCTCCTACCCCCTGTGTATTACTTCCTACTTATATATATATATATATATATATATATATATATATATACATATATAAGCAGGAAGTAATACACAGGTGGTAAGACAAACCATTCATCTCTCTTTTTTCAGAGATGATGTTGATAAACAAGGAAGAAATCCTGGGTGATGGGGAAGGTACTTCTCTTCTTTCAGAAGCAACTTTCAGCCAAGAGCCAGATTCCTTCCTAAATAGTATAAATCCTTGTGCAATGATAGAAGGCACTTCTCTTCTTTTAGAAGTGTTCTTCAGCAGGTAGTAGGAACCTTTCAGGTAGCAAGTAACTAGTAAGGGGGGTGCTGAGTGACTAGCAACCTAAGAGAGAAATACGAAGAACAATGGGGGCACCACATCATCCCAAAGCTCTTTACATAGGAAAGGAAAATGAAAACACACTAAAGGTACTTATGGGGGCACAACGTCATCCCATAGTTGGCCTTTTGGACACCTTCCTAATCACCTCCCCTAGTTCTGCTTGTTAAATCAAATGCACAAGAAATCTCCTAGGAAATAGACATACGAACAATCTCCTAAGATAACACAAGCTATAATAGCACAAAGTCTACAAGTAACTTTTTTTATCATTCAAATAAAATAATATGAATTATAATTTGAGCTCAAAGTCTCAATAATGCCTTTCAATTTGGGTAGAGTTTGGCTTCTGGTAGCGAGAAGATCTCCTTTCAACAATCAAAGAGATTACAATATATAGAAGCTAAGAGAAGTTTGGAACTTTGTTTCATGGAACTGCCCATACTGCACATTCAATGCCTTGAATGCATCATCAATTATGTAAAGGGGCATGATGGAACACAAGTAGTTACCTTAATTGTGGCATGTCAATTCATCTCTATTATCTTCTTTTGGGTTTGAATCCTCTTGTCAGTTCTCTCTAATGTATGTGCAACTATCTATTTCACCTTTACTACAAATGAGACAAACATGCTGCACCTTCAATGTTTAAAGGCTTAAGGAATCTACCTCAATAATTTAGGGGCTTAAGAAATCTATCCTACATACTGTCTACCTACCAAAATTAACTATCACATAGATACATCTGGTCTCTCTCTCTTTCTACTACAATTTGAGTCTTTAGGCACTCCTTTTAGCTAGTTACTTGGTCTTTGAATGCATCAGGTCCCACGCTTGAGCTTGTAAAGATCAACAGTTGCCTTATTGCCAAAAATGTGGCACCCTCAATTCTGTACTTCAATTGAAAGCCAATGGCTAGTTGGTTGTCCTAAATTCGATGAGTGCGGGCCCGTCACCCTCTTCTATAATTTCTTCATGCTTTGGCTGCTTGACACTTGGCACTTTCCACATATGAAATAGGTGAGGACACATGGAAGAATCTACTTAACTTATTAAAGCTTTAGGTACTTATGAGAGTCTTGTAGAAGGCAACACATGGTGGCTTCCACTACACTTTGAGGTTTGATCTTTCCTAGAGGGTTCTTGCTTCTTCAGTGGGCTTTGGCTTTCGAGCTTTTCCTTTGGACAAAAAGTCTGAAGGAATTTCTTCAAACAAAATGTCTGAAGGAAAGCTTCACTTCTTTCCCTTAATCATTTTTCTAAAAGATTTCCAAATTTTGTCCACTTTTACACACTGCCCCTCCACAAGGGTACTTGGCCTGGTTCATTGCCCTCCACAAGGGTATCTTTAACCTTTGGCCCTGGGGCAGCCCCTTAAACCTCTTGATTGAACCAACTGATTGAACCAACTATTTGTTACTTCTTTCTTTGACTAGATCCAACTTTGAACTACTTAAACTTGTGAACTATTAAACTTTGAACTCTTTTAGTTTAAGGTTCAATCAGTTTATTGGTTCTTCCTCTGCCTGTTGCTTCCTTGTTCTTTCTAAGCTCTTTGATCTTCATCACACTGGTTGAACCTTTGAACCTGTGAACTCATTGAACCTTTTGGTTTAATGGTTTAATGGTTCAACCAGTTCATTCTTTAAAGCCCTTTTTAATCCCTTTGAACCAATTGAACCCGTTAAACCAATTTGGTTCAATGGTTCAATGGTTCAATGGTTCAAGCCTTCTTTTTGATAAGTGTTTTGAAGCTGTTGAACTTTAAAGCGGTTGAACTTGTTGAACCTTTGCCGAAGTGCTTAACTCATGCTGATGATGTTAAACCTTTGAACCCTTTAAACTCATTGAACCAAAATGGTTCAAGGTTCAACGGTTCAATGGTTCAATCCTTGCTTAGGAGCTTGCTGATGGACATCTTTTTGGTTGAACCAAAGCATTAAACTAGCCTCAAAAGTGTCCAAGTGCTAGAAACTTGTCCCTTTTGATTGAACCTGCCTGAAGAAGCCTTTGAATGCATTGAACCAACTAGTCCCTTTACTGAAAGAGCTTGAATAATGAAGAATTTGAAAGCTTAGAACAAAATTTGAAAAGGGAAGAAACAATTTTGGATTTTATAGGGCCAAAATAGCTTCATATGTTGTCCCAAAATTGAGTAACATTTTTGGGGACCAACAACTAGCTCTAGCTAGGGAACTTTCTTCTATTGTAAAAAGAAATTAAAGGGAGTAGAATCTAGAATCTCCAGTGCCTTGAAGCATGCCATTGGGCTACGGAGTCATGCTACCCAAAAGAAAGGTGATAAAAACAAACAAAAATGAAAAGCACAAAATAGAAACAAAGACTATACAAGTATACATATGTACAAGGGAACTCCTTTGGTACTTCAAGAATTGAAATACCTTAGATGCTACCCCTTGAGAGGTAGTGAACATGGAGTTCTATCTTGATAAACTAGTAAGAAGCAATTTTCTCCCCAGAATTAGTGATGGGTGAATGGAACTCTCTACCAAGAAACCAATTTCTTATGCCTTCCCTTTGGTTTTATCCTCTTGCCCCATAACAAGACTTGTCTTTTGATCCAAAAACCATGAATCTTTGTTTTCATGGCAAAGAGTTCCTTTTCCTGATCTTGACACGCAACAGCATGGTCATCTACCATAATTAGTTTCTCTTCTGGTTCAGTCTAGCACTTGATTTGATTGTTCTCATTCAACACTTGCCATTGATTGGCACTATCAGGCCTACTTGTTGTTATTTCATCTGAACCAATTTTGAGGCTGGTATCCTCAAGGGATTTAATAGGCTCTTCATGAACCTCTTCTGTGGTCAGAAAATAATTACCCCTGCCTAAAGATTCAAATAGAATTTGAGCCACAGGGACTAAAATTTGGGTGACCATGTATTTTGACTCTCTCTTAGGAAGCAACCTCTACATCATGCCTTTCATAGGGATTCTTGCCTAAGACAATTCCATGCTCAATTCTCCTTTGACATCCTTGTAAAATTTATGTCCAAGTAGAATGCCATATGAGGCTAGAACGTTAGCCACTAGAACTGTCATCTTGATCCTCTTGTCAGGGAATGCTGCAAATGCAAATTAGGCATCTTTGATTTGCCCCAACTCCATGGAGAAGCATCTCCCAAAGGTTTTAGTCAATGTGAGACCAAGAGATTCTACCACTTTAGTAGGCATGACGTTTTCAGATGCACTAGAATCAATGATGCAGTTGCTCAGCTTGTGACCATTTATTAATAGAGAAACATAGAAAGGATCTACTTTCTCAGAGGTAGTAGGAGGAGAAATGACAAGGTTATTCTAGGTGGATGTGTTCTTTGGGGAATTATGAATTACCCTCAGAATTTCTTGTCCTATAGGGATGGTTGTACGTTTCACACATTCAACCAACCTATCTAACTTCTCAGGATTGGCTTATAGAAATTCAAATTCAGACATTTGAATTTTGGTCTTTTTGACATGCTCAATAATGTCAAATGTCCAAAATCAACTAGGAATAGAGGATGGAAACTCATCCTTTTGATTCTTGGTAGGGGGAGGACTGGACTGGGAATTTGAAATAGAAGGTGTAGGGATATTCAGTGTACTTACCTTTCTTATGATCACCAAGTCTTTTGGCTGGAAGGGCATAGTAGTTCCATGCTTGGTAATTGTTACTTCTTGTTGAGGACATTCCTCTATCTTCTCTTTATCGACTTCTAGTGCTGATTGATTCTTTGATCGGGTGAACACCGCATATGATCCCTCTACTGCATTGCCTTCATTTCTAGGTTCATCTTGATAATTCAAGAAACTAATGACACAGCCACCAGCTAATTCTTCTTCTTCCTTAGTGAAGAGATTAGCTTCATCATCAAGATTTGACTCGGGATGAAATGAGAAATCTGAGTTAGCTTCAAGGTATCTAACTGCTGAGTTGATTGGAGGTGCTTCAAGGGCCAAGTTCCTCTAAGGAGTTGGGAGGCAATTTGTTTGCACTTGATTCTTGGTAGTGTTACCTTGGTATGGCTAATTTTGGAAAGTTCTTCTTAGCATATCTCTATATGCAAGGGTGGATGACATCCCTTGTGCCACTTGTCTCCTAAGAGCTAGCAACTCATTTGCTAGCTTTTGCACCATTGGATAGGTGGTGCTTGTAGGTGGATACTCAAAAGATGAAGAGGGTCTACCTCTATTTGATTCTCTCCTTATCTTTCCAGCCAAGATAAGGTCATCTTCCACCTCAGTGGCCAAGTCTTGAGCTTTAACTAGGTCTATTCAGCTAGCATTCCTTAACAGGAAACTCACTTCAGGTAACTGAGAGTTGATGAAGAAGCACTTGAGATTCTCAGGTGTCGGCTAGGCAATTATAGGAATCCTATTCCTCAGCTTATCAAACCTAGCAATGAAGTCCCTCATAGGTTCATAGGGATATTTATTCATCTGTGTGAGATGGGCTAACAAGGCATGTACATCTTTTATAGGCTTGAACCTCACTTCAAATTTGGCTTTGAGTATTTCCCAGTCAGTCACTAACCCAGCCTGCAGGTGGTAGAACCAGTCTGCAGTAGCACCTTGTAGTGTTTCCACAAATAGCTTGACTGTTATATCTTCATACTCCACTCCAATTATGCCACAGGTTATGCTAAAGGCTATAATGTGTTCATCAGGGTGAACTTTCCCATCACCAAATAATTTGGGGAAGTTCTTCCTTGAGCTACATAGAAGCTCATGCAAAGGTGGAGCAAGGTTGAGTGGACCAAATGAGTTACCCCAGGGGCCCCGAGCTACCATGATTAGATTATGGAAAGTGGGGATAACAAATTTGAGTGGAGTATTTATAGGTAGAGCTCTATTTATAATAGGAAAAGAAGCTTTGCCTTGTGTTGGTGACCTGGTAGCGGTAGGAGGAAGACTCCTAGTTCGTTGAAGGTGAGGTTGTGGAAGAAACAACTCAAAATTGCTCTGCTGTACCAACTCAAAAATAGGGTCAACAACACCTTGAGATTTTTGGCCTCTTTTATATCACAGATTTGCCTGATTTGAAACAAAAGAATGGAAAAGGATTGGCCTTGCTTCAAATTAAAGCTTGAGGCTTCAAACTATGCTTTCTTTCCCAGTGCCTCTAGTTTTGCAGACCAAATAATATAATGGAGATGGAGATGGAGGAAGATGGTAAGGCTATAATGATACTAGGTAAGACCCAGATGGGAGTTGCTAGACTCTATAATGGATAAGGGTAGGGACTGCTTGTTCAAGTCCCTAGCATAGTTGCCAAAAACTATTGGGTGAATATTTTGTCGACCGGCTAACTGGCATTCAAAATAGTTCCTATCACCATAGCATAGGGAGATTGGTCATCCAGATGTGCAGGTTTACTACATCACAAGGGGACAAATCTCTCCTCTCATCAAGGGGAGGTTCCCAATTAAATATGTAAGAGATGCAGGACATTATATACTATATATATATATATAAGCAAGAACTAATACACAGGGGGTAAGACAAACCATCCATCCCTCTTTTTTCAAAGATGATGTTGATAAACAAGGAAGAAATCCTGGGTGATGGGGAAGGTACTTCTCTTCTTTTAGAAGCAACTTTCAACTAAGAGCCAGATTCCTTCCTAAATATTAGAAATCTTGGTGCAATGACAGAAGGCACTTCTCTTCTTTTAGAAGTGTTCTTTAGCAGGTAGCAGGAATATTTTAGGTAGCAAGTAACTAGTAATAGGAGTGCTGAGTGACCAATAACCCGAGAGAGAAATATGAAGAACAATGGGGCCACCATGTCATCCCAAGGCTCTTTACACAGGAAAGGAAAATGAAAACACACTGAAGGTACTTATGGGGGCATAACATCATCCCATAGTTGGCCTTCAAGACACCTTCTTGATCACCTCCACTAGTTCGGCTTGTTAAATCAAATGCACAAGAAAGCTCCTAGGAAACAAACATATAAACAATCTCCTAAGATAGCACAAGCTATAATAGCACAAAGTCTGCAAGTAACTTGTTTTCTCATTCAAATAAAATAATATGAATTACAATTTGAGCTCAAATTCTCAGTAATGCCTTTCAATTTGGGTAGAGTTTTGCTTCTGGTAATGGGAAGATCTCCTTTCAACAATCGAAGGGATTACAATATATAGAAGCTAAGAGAGGCTTGGCACTTTGTTTCATGGAACTACCCATACTGCACATTTATTTCCTTAAATGCATCATTGATTCTATCAAGGGGGTGTGATGGAACATAGGTAGCTACCTTAATTGTGGCATGTTGATTCATCTCTACTATCTTCTTCTGGGTCTAAATCCTCTTGGCAGTTCTCTCTAATGTCTACACAGCTATCTATTTCACCTTTACTGCAAAGGAGACAAACATGATGCACCTTCAATGTTTAAAGGCTCAAGGAATCTGCCTCAATCATTTAGGGGCTCAAGAAATCTATCCTGTAAGACTGTCTACCTATTAGAATTAACTGCCGCGTAGATACATTTGGTCTCTCTCTCTTTCTACTACAATTTGAGTCTTTAAGCTCTCCTTTCAGAAATTACTTGGTCTTTGAATGCATTGAGTCCCACACTTGAGCTTCTAAAGATCAATAGCTACCTTATTGCCACAAATGTGGTGCCCTTGGGTCTGTACTTCATTTGAAAGCCAATGGCTAGTTGGTTGTCCTAAATTTGATGAGTGCAGGCCCGTCACCCTCTTCTATAATTTCTTCATGCTTTGGCTACTTGACACTTGACACTTTCTGTATATGAAATGGGTGAGGACACGTGGTAGCATCCACTTAAATTATTGAAGCTTTAGGTACTTATGAGAGTCCTACAAAAGGTGACACATGGTGGCTTCTGCTGCACTTTGAGGTTTGATCTTTCCCAGAGGGTTCTTGCTTCTTCGGTGGGCTTTGGCTTTCGAGCTTTTCCTTCAAACAAAAAGTCTGAAGGAATTTCTTCGAAAAAAATGTCTAAAGGAAAGCTTCTCTTCTTTCCCTTAGTCATTTTCCCAAAGGATTTCCAACTTTTGTCCACTTTTTCACACTGCCTTCCGCAAGGGTACTTGGCCTAGTTCATTGCCCTCCACAAGGGTATCTTTTTCCTTCAGCCCTGGGGTAGCCCCTTAAACCTACTGATTGAACCAACTATTTTCTACTTCTTTCTTTGACTGGAGCCACCTTTGAACTGCTTGAACTTGTGAACCATTAAACTTTGAACTCTTTCGATTCAAGGTTCAATTAGTTCATTGGTTCTTCCTCTACCCATTGCTTCCTTGTTCTTTCTAAGCTCTTTGATCTTCATCACACTAGTTGAACCTTTAAACCCATGAAATCATTGAACCTTTTAGTTTAACGGTTCAATGGTTCAACTGGTTCATTCTTTAAAGCACTTTTTGATCTCTTTGAACCGATTGAACTCGTTGAACCAATCTGGTTCAATGGCTCAATGGTTCAATGGTTCAAGCCTTCTTTTTGATAAGTGTTTTGAAGCCGTTGAACTTTGAAGTGGTTGAAATTGTTGAACCTTTGTTGAAGCACTTAACTCATGCTGATGACGTTGAACCTTTGAACCCTTTAAACTCATTGAACAAAAATGGTTCAAGGTTCAATGGTTCAATGGTTCAATCCTTGCTTAAGAGCTTGCCGATGGACATCTTTTTGGTTGAACTAAAGCATTGAACTAGCCCCAAAAGTGTCCAAGTGTTAGAAACTTGTCCCTTTTGATTTAACCCACTTGAATAATCCTTTGAACCCATTGAATCAACTAGTCCCTTTACTGAAAGATTTTGAATAATGAAGAATTTGAAAGCTCAGAATAAAATTTGAAAAGGGAAGAGACAATTTAGGATTTTATAGGGCCAAAATAGCTTCATATGTTATCCCAAAACTGAGTAACATTTTTGGGGACCAACATATCTAATCCATTGACTACTCAGAATGGATCTCTAATGTGGTACCTATTGGTAAAAAGCCTGAAGGGATCATAATTTATACTAATTTTTGAGACATCAACAAAATTTTGTCCTAAAGATGATTTTACCTTGCCTAATATCAACATAATCATTGAATCCATGGCAATTTATTAAATTATTTCACTCATGGATGGCTTCTTAGGATACAACTAGATTAGAATAGCACTAGAAGATTAGCAAAAAATAATGTTTACCACTCCATGGCGAACATTTGGCTATCAGGTGATGTCATTTGGCCTTAATAATGTTGGAGCCACATATCAAAGAGCTATGATTGTCATATTTCATCATATGATGCATGAAATTTTTGAAGACTATGTCAATGGCATATTAGGAAAATCTAAAACCTAAGCCAACCATCTAGTAGTGATGCGTAAGATATTTGAAAGATTACAAGAGTACAAAGTAAGACTCAATCCAAATAAATGTGTGTTTGATGTAACTTCAAGAAAATTACTTAGCTTCATCATATCTCATAGAGGTATTGAATTTGATTTAACTAAAGTCCATGTTATAACCGAGATGTCATTACCAACCAATTTAAAGCAACTTCATAGTTTGTAGGGTAATATCTAGTCAATCCAATGCTTCATCTCTTAGTTGGAAAATAAGTGTCATCCATTTACACACCTTTTGAAGAAATGAGTTTCATTTCATTGAGATTATCACTGCCAAATAGATTTTTAACATCATAGACTATATTGTTAATCCACCTATTTTATTACCTCCTATGCTAAGAAAGCCATTCTTGTTATACCTATCAGCTAATGACCATGCTCTGGGGGCACTCTTAGTTCAACATGATGAAAATAGAAAAGAGCATGTTGTATACTACCTAAGTCATACCTTAGTTACATATGGACAAAACTATGCACCTGTTGAAAAAGCTTGTCTATCCATGGTTTCTGTAGCTCAAAAACTACATCATTACATGTTGAATAATAAAATAATGGTCATTTAAAAAGCAGATCTGCTCAAGTATCTACTATCTAAAAATAGATTTTCAAGGTAGAATGGTTAAATGGATCACGTTTCTCAATGATTTTGACATAGATTATGTCCATCAAAAGGTAATCAAGGGACAAATTCTTATAGATCAACTTGTTGAAGCACCTCTCACAAACACGCAGCCACTCACATTTCAATTTCTTGATTAATCTATCATGACCATCATTGACACACCCCTTGAGGAGTAGCCCTGTAAGTTGTATTTTTATGGTTGATTCACTACACATGTATCAGGGGTAGACCTATTGTTTATTACACCATAGGGGTATCTAATCCCTAAATTATTCAGAATCAACTTTCCTTGTACAAACAACATGGCCAAGTATAGGACTTTGACAAGCAATGAATTGGAATATATCTCATCTCTAAGTTTATGGTGATTCTTAGTTAATCATCAATTAGATTACAGATCATTTTCAAACCAAATATGACAAGTTGGATCCATATAAAGCCATGGTTGACACTCTTAAACAACAAATTGCCAACATTCAGTTTGAGCACATACCAAGAGCTAGTAACAGAACTACAAATGACATGGCTACTATTGGTTCTCTAATTCAACAAATAGATAAATCTAGAGAGTATTAGTTATTCATTGAGAATTTGTCAGCACCAACTCATGAACCTTCAACTAATGCAATGATTTGTGATATTTTTGGTCCTAATTCTATCTGGTAATCAAACCTTTACAACTACCTTCATGAACAAATTCTACCACCTAACCTCTCTCAAAAATAAACCAAAGCCTTCATTCATCATACTGCTCATTATACTCTACTTGGATCTACCCTTTATCATCATAGTTTTGATGGAACTCTACTTCATTATTTAACTTCGACAGAGTCTACATTAGCATTAAGAGAAGTTCATGAAGGAGTATGTGGAGCCCATTCTAGTGGGGTAGTTTTATCCAAAAACATCTTACATATTGGTTATTATTGGCCCACAATGGATGCAAATGCCACTACATATGTAAAAAAGTGTGACAAATGTCAATAGCATGCTAATCTGACTCATGCACCAATAAAAACTCTAAAACTGATGTTGACACCATGGTAATTCTATACATGAGGACTTGACCTCATTAGGAAGATTAACCCCACTTCATCTAATAGCCATAAACATATCCTTACCACCACCGAATATTTTACTAAGTGGGTGGAATCCATACCCCTCACTTAGATGACTAGAAATCAAATCTCCAAATTCATCTTCAACCATCTCATCTACTGCTATGATATCCCTTTTGACATTATATTTGATAATGAAGGATCATTCAAGAACAACAATGTAGACTAGCTATGTACTGAATATAACATCACACAACATTTTTCTATAGTATATTACCCTCAAGGAAATGGCCAAGCTAAGGCATCCAATTAAACAATTGTCAATGTTCTCAAAAAGATTGTTAATGATGTTGATCATGACTGGCACCTCCATATATTCCATACCTTTTCGGCATACTATACCAGTCATCATACCCCCATAGGAGCCACTCCATATTCACTTGTTTATGGTACTAAAGCCATCCTTCCCATTGAGGTTGATTTGCTTTCACTATGCATCTCTTTCAAGCATGTCCTAAATGATCATGACTATCACGTAGCTTGCTTGCAAGAGCTAGACCTACTTGATGAGAAATGTACAACCACACTCAAAACCCTTCAATCATATCAAAACCAACTAAAAGGCCACTATAATTAGTGTGTTAAGTATAGGACATTTGAACTTGGTGATCTTGTCCTTAAATAAAACTAAAAGAATACCATGGCTGAGAAAAAACATAAAGGCAAATGCAAACTAAATTGGATAGGGCCTTTCATCATCACTACAAATTATTGATCAAGAGAATATAGGATTGCCACACTAGATAGAGATGAACTTCCAGAGTTGATGAATATTATTCATCTCAAGCAGTACTATTCTTGAGCGCTAATGTGTATTTTCTGTAAGGACCATTTTAATTATGCCTTTTTGTCACTATTCTTCTTTGTATAAATACCATCCTTATTCATCCTCTTTATCATATCCACTTTGTACTTCTGACTTATTAGCCTAGTATGTTCTAAAGCCTATCCCATTTGACCTTAGTTTTTATCATTTATTATGCATTTTTAGCATCAAGGTATCTGATCAATTTCATTAGTTGGTTCAATAACTTTAAACAAAGATCATATTTTGGGATAGTGTGATAGAAGTTTTGGTAGTTACATCCTTCATTTATGATTCCTTTCTTACCACCGGTCTTGCTACTAATTATAACTACCTTTGAGAAAATTAGTACCATTGATCTATGTTGTTGTGTCCTAGTTATAACCACCTATGCACAAACTAGGGGTGATTTTAAGCCTTGACGTACCAACTTGCCACTTCCTATGTTGTATTATGCCTTTTTACCAACTGTGCCTATTTTATTTGAATTAACTACTGCACTAGTCAAATTCCTCCACTGTAAGGGAAAAACTATAGTGACTTGATGTCCTAATTTGGGACTATGTAGGCAACACTCAATACTTATTGAGGTCAGATCAGTCACCCTTTTCCCCACACTCTCACTATTTTATGAGCAACCTAAGCCACTCTCTCATTATTTTTTGAGTAACCTAAGCCACACTCTCATTGTTTTGTGAGCAACCTAAGCCATGCTCTTACCATTTTGTGAGAAACTTAAGCCATGCTCTCACCATTTTTCAAGCAACCTAAGCCACACTCTCATCATTTTGTGATCAACCTTCATTTAAATTCTCTCATCATTTTGTGAGATTGAACCATTTGGTTTCTCGTCATTCTTGATCAAGTTGAGACACTCCAAAAAACTTCCAAAAACATTTAAAAAAGAAAAAAAAACTTTGACCACCTCTTTACCTTAAGGATTATAGGAACCCTTACTAAGTTACAATCAAATCACTTATCATTTAGTTTCCCCATCCTTTTTGGTCTTTTTCTCTCACAAGCTTGCTATTTTTCAAGACCATTCCTCTTCTTTTACCACATCCATTCTATTTTCTTCACCAGTTATCATTTTTCTTCCCATTCCCTAGGAGAACTACATTTAGCTAAAAGTTTTTATTAGATATTACATCCATGAAACTATGTAGGCAACATCCACTTGCCTAGTACATATGGAGACAACTCGGCCAACCCCTTCTTTTTCTTCTATTTTTCTATTTTGTTCATTTGTTAAGTTGTCACCTATTTTCTAGGGGTAATGTTCGTAGGGTTTTTATTACATTGTTTGTTTGTTAATTTTTGCTTATTTTTGTTTATTTTTTATCTGTTTGTTTGATTTTAGCACTATTGCCTTGATTCATTTTATGTGTGGTCATTAGGTGATTCCTTATCCACACTTACATGTGAATCTATCCCTATTCATATGTTTACATTGTCATCATGGTTTCTATCATTGGTGAATTGTTTTCTATTGAGTATTGGATTATGGGAATCAGTCCTCATGCATATTTCAGCCAAGTCCTCATGATGTTATATCATGATGTATACCGATACATACTACAAAAAACCTTAGCTTCAAGAAGTCTATTCAGCATTGGTGTCATCTCTTCTACATCGACATCCTGATTCACTCCCAATCATATCTCAAATAGAGTAATTAACCATGAAAGAATTTTAACCTTTATTAGTTCAGATGAGTATCTCCCTACTAATAGGTTATTTCAATTCATCATTACCCTCTATGTTAAGTTATCATCATCCTCAGCCAAGTTTATCATGTTTTCCATAATCAAGGTTCAATGATTATAACTGCCTATGGGCAAATCATTGCACACTGTCCCACCTATATTTCTCAATGATTATAACTACCTTTGGGAAAATAATTATGTTGTCACCACTTTACTTTTTCTTCCCATACAGGGTCATGTTATTATCTTGTTTGTCTATCCTAACTGGGGCAGCTCCATCTTCTCAATGATTATAACCGCCTTTGGGAAAATCATTATGTTATCATACCACATTGTCACTATCAAGGTATAATGTTTATAACCGCCTTTGGGAAAACCATTATGCACCATCCCACTTGCATTATCAATCATTTTGAATACTTTTTCAATATCATTGTGTTTTCACCCCATCATCTTTCCTTTCTTTGGTCCCCTCATTTCACTTCTTATCGAGGGACCATTTGTCGACTTGCTTGTGCCAACCGTTCTCTCAAGGGGGCATCATATAGTTAGTTTATCATCATTGAAATTATAGGCATGCATGACCTTTTCATTCTTTGAGAAGATGTTACTATGCTTATAGCTTTTAATTCCTTCCTAAATAGGGGGAAACTGTAGACACCTAAATATGGCCACCAATAACTCCAATTAGGCTTTTGACCAATTTCTACCCAAAATGCACAATTTGGCTTTAAAACACTAAAGAACACTAAATGATGTGAAAATGACATATTCAAGTGCTGATTTTAGCCAGGGTATCCCTAAATGGGGTAATGCAATTTATGGGCTAGCTAGCTTTGATTAGTTCATTTCGAGTCAAAATACTAAATTTGCACCTGGGTGCTCTAGATTGCTCTTTCCTATTAAATATTCTATACAAGACATGTGCATTTTTTATTTACTATTGGTAACATCCAAAATGGGAATATATGGTTCTAACACATCTGACATCACCTTCCAATTCTAATCCAATCAAATTTTGGACCAATAATAAGGCATTCTAATCAATTTGAGTAATTTGTGCACAAAGTGCTTAATGACGCTTAAGAGCTAATTAGCCCAAATCAAGTCATAATTAATAATTCCATGTAAACTTGTTGAATACTTAATTTTTGGAAATGAATATTGAATAGTTGCATCATCAAGTGACCTCATTTTTTGGGAAGACATCTCTACGCCATAAATGCCATAAATATCAAGATTCATGCCCTCCATGCCTCATCAATGCCTTCCATGATGCCCTCCATACCTCGTAATTGACCCTTCTTAAAATGAAATGATGAGGATAATTATAAACTTAATTCCAAAAATTGAATTGATCCTCAACCGCATATCTTTATCTTGAGATGGATGGTTCAGGTTGATTCTAGACATTTGTAAAAATCTATATATAGGAGGCCTCACCACATGAATGTTAAGCTATTTTGGTGTAAAGTTATTATTCTCAAATATCTTCAAAGACTTGATATATGCAAATTTATAATGCCAAATTGATTCCAAACCAAGCCAAGCCACAAGCCAAAGGTGCCAAGGAGAAGAGGAGATAACCAAGCCTCCTTTTATGAAGACTTCATGAGCATAAGCCGAGAAAGCCACTACTACAAAGGCATTTGGAGCATCCAAGGAAGGTGAAGGAATTCTTGTGTTTTCATTCCTTGCTTTCTAGTTGTGTTTGTCATTTTATTTTGTTAATTAAGCTTTCCCTAGTGTATAAGCCTAGAGATGTTATGCTATTAGTGTGTTTATTTTGTTTTGTTTTTATTTTGGAACTAACACCATACTAACCATTCTCTCTTGAGTCAAATTCCTAGATCATAGTCCAAAGCTTCAAAGCTTTTACCATGGCACACAAGTTAGAGAACCAAGCCATAGATGAGAGTAAATTGAAGTTATGAAATAATAACTTTACCTTCAAGACCAATGAAACCTCTTCCTCCAAACCAGTCAACCAAGCCAATACCAAAAATAAGAGCAAAGAAATTATGAATGTAGTTGTCCCCCTCCACCCAATGTCAATCATAAAAATTATTCCAGTCCCTCTAACCAAAACACAAGGAACCCAAACCAAAGCAACAAAAAATAGTTCACTCGACTTAGAGAATCTTACACCTCAATTTTAGAGAAGCTATTGAAACCTAACATCATATAGCTTTATCCCATCAAACCTCCTCAACATATTGATTCTTCTCATCCTGCACCCACTTGGTACAATGAGAATGACCTCTATTCTTTCCATCGAGTAATTGGACATGATATCAATTGATGTAACACCTTCAAGAATATTATCCAAAACCTCATTGATAAGGGGGAACTTATGTTCAATATCCCTAGTGCCCCCAAAAATAAAGCTCTCAACATCTTTAGGAAGCCTTTTCCTAACCATGCCCCCGTAAAAAATGATAGCACCCAAGTTGAATGTTCTCATGATATTCACACAATCAATATGATTCTTGAGACACTGATGAGGAGTCTATTATCCAGCCTACCTATTCTTCCCCCACTTCATCTATCGAGGTGGTGAAGTCACCTTCCCTTCCTTTAGATACCCAAATCAAGGAGGTTCTTTTCTCCTTAACTTCACTCATAGAGGCTTTGGAATAATCAAACACCCATTTTCCTATAATATTCAAGTAAGCAACCATTACTAATGCACCATCTCCCCTAATTGTAGAACAAACCACTACTCCTATGGACATCATTCCTAGGGGAGAAAATTTATCACAAACATTTATCATGGGGGAAACACCCATCCCAACCTTACATCCTTCACTTGAGGAAACTGACAAAGCTACCAACCATCCTCTTTAACCTATAGGTTTATCTTTCATATCCATGATCCAGGGAACAAAACTAGTAAATAGACCCTTTTCTAAATTGGTTCAAAAATTGGATTTTGTCACAAAACTAGATATGAAATGAACCACTTTTTGACAATATTTAGGGCTCCCTTACACTAATAAACCCAAACCTTCCAACACCCCTTTAACCAACCAATCCATCATATTTCCACCTCTTCTTAAACTAATCAAAACCTCTAATATCCCATTACCCTCTCAACCAACAAAAATAATCATACCCCAAATAACTAAACCACCAACCGAACCCTTCAAAAGTCTTGGTGCCTTCCCCACAAAGAATTTGGCCCACCCATCTTTGAAAGTGGAGTTACTCCCATCTATCCCTACACTTAAGCTTCAAGCCAAAACAACCAAAGGGTTGAAATCATTAAAGGGTCACATGGCCAAGATTCTACCTCCCTCTACCTTAGCTTCTACCTTGGGGTTTCATCCCTTAACTTTGCTTGAGAAGCAGGCTCCTTTCAACATATGTCACCCACTAATGTTGGTTACATTAGCTCACTTTCTATCTGATACACCAGTCTTTCCTAAATTATCAACCTTAAACCCTTGAACCACTATCATACCTAAACGAAAACTATTAACTAAGAACACTACCTTACTCAAACCCCCTCTTATCAAACCCATTACCACAAAAACACCAAACTTCCCAACCAAAACCATAACCTCTAGACCCTTCCCACCTTCGATCGAGTCTTAATCAACCATTTTTCAAAGGTCTCTCCAAGCCTCTTTCCTCACCTTACCTCATATAAACCTTTTGATCCTCTTAGTTTGAAACTAGCTTGGTACAATGACCATCAAGTCTGTTCCTATCAAAGGACACCTTAACATGACAAAGAACTACAAGGCTCTCTAGGTTATTATCCATCAAATCTATGATGAAGATGATATTTTATTATATGAAATTCCCTTTAATCCTTTACTAACACACCAAAAAAACATTTTCTAATGCATACCTAATCCTCTACTCTTGTCTCGGAGTGATAGAGAACCTAACCAATTTCTTGTTGCATCTTTCCCTTCTATCCACACCATTAATGTGGTCACATGATCACAAAAAAAGGATAAAGGGAAGACCAAGGTATCTATTCAATGGAAATACACATATTATCATCCTAAACCAAACCAAATCCAAGCCTCTTCATCCTTAGATAAACCCAATGTTACCATTTTAGGCACTTCTAAGGCCAACCCCTCTAAATCCATCCAAAGGGTAATTCTTAAATAAATCTACCAAACCTTAGCCAAGCTGAGCCTCTACGAGCTCATTTCCACCTCACCTCATCATTGTCAGGCCATGATAGAGGCTCTGTAGGCCATTAAGGTTAGACCGGGGGACTCCTAACCTATAGAGGCCTTCATTGGTTCTCTCTAACTATCCACCCCTGTCACCTTCAAGGACTCAAAGATACCTTATATCCACCCAAAGGACCTAGATCCCCCTCTCTTTATTACTACCCATATTAACCAAACCCATGTTAAATGAGTTATGATCGATGGGGGAGCCAATATCAATATCATCTCTTCCCATGCCTATGACCAAATCAAATTTCCAGACAAAATCATGTCTAATACTTCTACCATCCTTAGATCCTTTAATGAAACTATGAGCACTACCTTGGGAACTATTGTCCTCCATATTTGTCTAGGATCTTGCATGCTCCCTGAACTTTTTTATGTGGTCAAAGATCAATTTAGTTACAATGTTTTGCTAGGGAGACCTTGCATCTATGTTATGGCTTGCATAACTTCTACCCTTCATCATTATGTCAATTTTGAGCACAAGGGTTAGGTTGTTACCATACAAGCTGAACCAAGCCATTTTGAAGCATGCAACCTAACATATTTCCCTAATGATGTTATCTTACCTCCTTCAAAATCACCCCTACCATCTATAAGTAAGCCCTCAACCATAGAAAATGAAGCCCTTACTTCCTCTTCCATAGAAGCATCTACCATCTTGTCTATTCTTGTAGAGTAAATACCCATTATTGATCCCTTGGAATCTACCTTTCAATGCCTTACCCTTGGAGAATACTAGCTCTTTACCCTTAATGCTTTCACTACCCCCAAGAGTATGGGAAACTCAACCACCAACCAAAACATGACCCCAACATTGGATCCATTATTTATTTGGGGACTTCAAAATTCCAAACCCAATTTATCTATGGGGGACTTGACAAGCCATTAAATGTTGCTGCCACCTCCTCTTCACCACAACCATTCACCTCTATCTTCTCTTATTTAGACAATCTAGGCTTTACGCAAATATACCTTCATAAGTGTGTTTGAAATGGGTTTGACTTAGGATGATATGAGCATGGCCCACACACCTTAATCTTGATCAAGACTAAAAAACTTCATGAGAATCATGGCCTTGGTTTCATTCTACCCAATAAGAAGAAAGCCAAACAACCTATTTTTACCATTGTTGAAGAAAAAGCCCCTTCCTCACAGACTTCTCCTCCACTTGAGTGTGAGGATGATAAAACCATGCCACCCAACTTTTTTTTTGGTCGACATGATCAACCTTGGACCCCTGGCATATCAAAAAGAATGGGTAACCATATCCATCCTTTTGACTCATCTTGAGATGATAGGAGAAGACTCTCTTACCATTCACACTATTCAATGCCATGATGATGATTCCATTCTCTCCTACCTTGGTTCACCTAATTCCTCTATCCATAAATCCTTACCCCCAAAGACCTCAACCATGTTGAATGAATACACCATAGATATCAGCTTGGGCAATCTAGATAACCCCCATGTTGTCAAGTTGGGCTAATCTCTAGACTTTGAGGAGCTGCAAGACTTCTCTACCTTCCTCCAGGACCATAGCATTGCATTCACCTAGTCATATGTTAACATGTTTGGTATTGACCCAACTATTTTCACCCATAACATTATAACCAATCATGAGGCTAAGCCTGTCATATAGAAACTTTAATGAATGCATCCTCACATATCCCTCTTTGTCAAAGAAAATATTCAACTTCTCCTCTCTATCAACTTTATTCAACCCATTAATTATCCCTAGTGGGTTTCCAATATCATGCCTATCACCAAAGCCATAGGGATACTAAGTATCTATGTAAACTTTCATGACCTCAACCTCACCTACCCAAAGGATGAATTTCCTCTACCTAGCATTAACTAGCTTATTGATCTTACAGTTGGCCATGAGATGTTATCTCTCATGGATGGATTCTCAGGTTATAATCAAATTTTGATTGCCCCTAAATATCAACACATGACTATCTTTGTAACCTTATGGGGGAAATTTCATTATAGAGTCATGACTTTTGATCTTAAGAACATTGGTTTAACCTACCAACATGCTATGACATATATATTCCATGACCTTATCCATAAAATTGTCAAAAACTATGTAGATGACCTCTTTGGGAAGTCTAAATATTATAAAGACCACCTAACCATCCTCAAGATTATCTTTGAATGGCTTATCCATTACCATGTCTAATCTAACCCCAAGAAATGTATTTTTAGGGTCTTATTAGGCAAACTCCTTGGCTTCATCATTTCCCTTTGGGGTTGAGGTAGATCCATCCAAAATTAAATCCATCCTTGAGATGCTCCCTCTGATTAATCTTAAATAACTCTACAGTTTGTAAGGGAAGCTCTAATCCATTTGTTGCTTTATCTCTCATCTCTCCAATCAATGTCAACCCTTCCATCACCTCTTGAAAAAAGATATCTCTTTCAGGTGGAATGTTGACTATTAAAAGGCCTTTGATGCACTTAAAGATTACCTTTTATCCCCACCTATCCTCACCCCTCCTAAGGATGACCAACCTTTCTACCATTATATTTCTACCACCAACCACTCCCTTAGGGCAATGCTTGACCATCAAGATGAACAACACAAAGAGAAGGTTTTATATTAAATTAAACACACATTTATAGACTATGAGACTTGATATACCCATACTGAGAAACTTTTCTTAGCTCTAGTCTTCATGGCCACCAAAATTTTCCATTATCTTCTCAACCATAAAACCTATGACATAACCAATATTGACCCTCTCAAGTACATACACTCTAAACCATACCAAATCCAATGTATGGCCAAGTGGATCATGCTCCTAAAAGAGTTTTAACTTGATTTCTTCATTAGAATTCAATTAAGGTGAAAGTTATTGCTGACCAATTGGTTGATGCACCTCTAACAGAAAACCAACCCCCTCTCCTTAAATTTTTAGATGAGTCTATCACAACCCTATCTCAAGTAGATTTAACCCATCAGGTCACCATGTTCTTTGATGGATCAAAGATTCATTGTGGTGGGGGAGCTGGTATCATCCTTTTCTCCCTCACTAGTAAAGCCCTTCCTTTGTCTTTTAAACTTGAATTTGAGTGTACCAACAATATAGCTAAATATGAATCCCTAGTAATAGGTCTCCAAATTTCCTTAGCCTTGGGAGTTATAATAATCAATATCTTTGGTGACTCCCAACTTGTGGTCAATAAATTTAACAGCATATACCAATGCAAGAATGACATTTTACAACTATACAAATAGTTATTCATATAAATCTTGACATTATTCAAACACTATCACACTCAAACCACCCTACAATCTACCAACAAGTTTTTTGACACCATGGCTTCTCTTACCTCCCAGATCTTGTCAGCACCCTCAAACTTTAAGCTATCAGACATTGTCCATTTCCTCATTGAACCTTCCTACATCAAATTATACACTCCAACCATATCTAATGTGAAAGAGACCTAGCTTGACCTTTGGTATCAATAAACCTTCGACTACCTTAACCTTGGAATAATTCCCTATGGCATCTCTAGGAATGCTTGTCAAGCATTTATCCAGATCACCTCTCATTATACCATTATGGGAGGCATTATTTACAAACATGGATTTTATGGTCTCCTTTTTTGTTACCTACACAATCATGAAGCTTCTCATGCTATCAAGGAAATGCATGATGGAATTTATGATGGACACTTTGTTAGTTTGGCAGTTGCCAAATGCATCCTTTGTCTTGGCTATTAATGGCCTACCCTTAACCAATACTACTATGATTATGTGAAAAAGTGTGTCAAGTTTCAATAACACGCTAATTTACATCATGCACCTAGCCATAGTCTTCACATCTCCACCGATTTTTTTCCCTTCTCACAATGTAGTCTAGACCTTATTGATGGAATCAACCCCCATCCTTCCCAGTGGTACCATTCTATCATTACCACAATTGAATATTTCACTAAATGGGTAAATTTAGTCCTCTAATCTAAACCAAAGTTGAAAATATCATTGAGTTCATCACCCATCACATCATCTACTACTTCAGTGTTCCCCATAAGATCATCACTAATAATGGCAAGCCATTTAAAAATAAGCAAGTTCAAGGTCTATGTGACGTATTTGGTATCAAGCTAAGTTTTTAATCACCTTATCGTCTACAAGCAAATGGATAGGCAAAAGCATCTAAAAAAGTTCTTAATAACATGCTAACTAAAATGGTCAGTGCATCTAGTCAAGATTGGCATTTGTACATTTTCTTCACCTTATGGGTGTATTGTACTATCATTATAACCTCCATGGGTACTACCCCATATTCCCTTGTGTTTGGAGTAGAGGTTGTCTTGCCTCTTAAAGTCCAAATACCTTATCTTCATATATCTTTGCAAGATCTTGTTTTAGAGGATGACTATCATCAACAACATTTATCCCAGCTTGAGATACTTGATGAATGTCATTTAGTATCCCTTACCCACCTCTATGTTTATCAAGAACACATCAAGCGTGCCTATAATAAACACTTGAAAGTGAAAAAAATCAATATCAGAGATCTCATCCTCAGATAAAATCAACATGTCACTAATATGAAGAAAAGAAAGTGAGGTAAATTTACTTTCAATTAGCTTGGACCTTATATCATCACCATAAGTGTGTATCAGGAGTTTACCGATTGTCTTCTCTCAAAGGCCACCCAGAGCCTGAGCCCCTCAATGCTTCACATCTACATCCATTTTTTTGATAAGATAGGTTGCATTCACCTTTTGTCTAACATAAGCTCATCCCTCACTATCTACCCATATTCCATCTCCCTATTTTAGGGACAACCAATTAGAACTAAATAATGTGATTATTAGTCACTAGTATGGCCTCATTGTAAATGATGGGTATCATGGGTCTACCTATGGCATGGTTTTCATGGTACTTTCCACACCTTCACAGGATGGATTCCCATGATCGTTGTCCCCTAAACCTCTTTTACACCTGATCAACCTTCTTGTGCTTTTAATTTTACCTTTAAAAAAGTGAACCACTAAGTCGGATTAAGCAAGTCTATGTCAATAAAAATCAAATCAAAATAACAAATTTCCTATCACTAGAAATCATGGGTCATTCCTATCATTTATAGGCTACTCCCTTGAAGGATAGCTATTGATAATCTAATTCAAATTGCCAAAATGTAAGGTGGATTGCTCCCTTGAAGAACAACTATCAATAAACATAAGCAAAGCAAATAAACTTAGACCACTCCCTTTAAGGATGGTTGAGTAAAGCACCTTGTCAAAAGCATAGTACTTTCTTGGAAGTTTCTTGTATCGATCAGCTTCTCGTATTCAACAATCATCAAGGGACCCATTATCATAAGTAAATAAAATCAAGATAGTCTCAAAAGTTGTAATCGACCCTCAAAAATCATAATAAAAGGAATTTGTAATCGTATTTCACAAGTAAACTTCTCGCATTGATCAGTCTACATAATTTTGGCTTAGACTTATTTATCCTAGTTCTTGGGACACCTATAGAAGAGGCATGTTAATCTCATAAGAGGGTTCCATTTTCACCCATCCCCCTATTACACTATATGTAAGGGATTCTTGAGCTTACTTGACATTATTTGGTCAAGACACCTTTTAACCAACTAACGAATTCTAGTGTGAAGCATTCAAAGGGGTTAATTTCATTAAGCTAATACACTTTGGTTTTGTTTTATTCCTTGTTAATGAAGAAGCATCATGCCCTCTTCTTATCCTATCATCACTAGTTGATATTTTCATGATGATGTTTATCTCTTTATTTTATTCCCCCATCTAGTGTTATTTAGCAACCCCCCCTTTATTCTTAGAAAAACCCAACTAATTTCACCCAATCATGGAGAATACCTTCTCTACCCATTATACCACATCCACCTCAATGTTGGTTATTTTTGGCCTAGACTATCACATATTTCATGATGACCATGATTGGTCTTTTTGAATGTACCAAATGACCTTGCCATATTGACCATTTGCATTTGTACCACCTAGTGTAAAACCAAATCATTTGTGTCTTTTCAAGAGCACTTCTTACTTAGGATACTAGTAACACTTGACCCATTTGTGTTATTTAAAGGAGCACTTCCTACCTTGGATACTTATGGAAACACTAACCCTGCATAGGAGACTTATGTTTATGAGTGTTCCCAACCACCACACCTACATGCAGTCACATGGTTTAATTGTCACTTGTCCTTCTTAGTACTGACCCTTATTATTTTTACCAACATTGGAAATTTTTAGTCTTTATGTGATCTTGACTATCACAATTAGTCTCATTTGGTGCACAGGTTTGTATTTCAAATGCCCAACCCTCTTGTCACCCAACTTGTGACTCGCCATATACCACCTATCAAACCCATACCCAATTATGTATTTCCTCATCAACTCCTATTTTGAGGGGGAACACCTCCTCCTACTCTTAAGTTAACCAAAACTTTGACCCATACTCTATTTTTGTTTTATAGCTTATTGATTCAAGCCACATAACAAAAAGGGGGAAAATGTAGACACCAAAAATCCACACACTATGATTCTGAATGTCAAGAAAACCCCTAAACTATCTAGGACCCCCTTGGGACCAATTTCATCCTTTAATCACTAGATGAGCCTAATTGTAGTTAGTTTACCAAATTGGCTTAAATGGCTTAAACTGACTTAACTAATCCTTTTACCCACCTTTTTACCTTCAACCTTGATCATTGACAATCAGGTTAACCGCTGATAATCACCCTAACCACCAATGATCAGGGTGCACCTCTTCAACCAAAAGCATGAAAGCCCTCTCATTTTCTAAATATAGATTGTCTAAATCTTTTTGCGATCCTTTGCATGGATAATTTATAATTAGATAGCCTAGTTAAACTTTGACTTCCACCTCTTGCTTGTGCTTATAGGAAGAACTAGGAGGTTAAATCCATCTACAATTATTATCAAGAGCTTGTGTATCTAAGAGTTTATTTTTTAAGTCAATTAGCATTATCAACATCATCAGTGTCATCAAAAATCTATCCATCATATTGAGAGCTGAATTGTCATCACCTCTCCATCAAATTCTTAGGTACCATTATTCTGCTAGAATCAAACCAGATTCTACCAATAGGTTAACTGCCTCAACTAGTCACCCAATCAACTTATGGTAAGGTAAGTATTTGTTTCCTAATATTCATTTACTTTATTCCCATTTCATAATCATCTTAGCCCTTACCCATCTCTTGAAATCCATCTTTTGCATCCCGTTATTCAACAACTATCAAACCCATAATTTACATAGTAAACCACCTAGGGTTATGTCAACCACTGATGATCACTATGGTAGTAAAAAATAGAAAGTTATTTTCATCTACCTACCCTCAACAAAACCTAATTTACTGTGTTCTTACTTATTCGTAGACCCCTTTCCAAATTTTGAAAGCATACCCTGACCACCTAGAATGTGTATTAATTAGTTTATCACTAATTTAATCATTTCTAGTCTATTATCTTACAAAGCATTCCTATATTCAATTTCAATATCTTTTGATTATTGATGCTAGTACCTTCTTTTCAATTTATAAGCTTAATTTCTCAAAACGTGTGGATTGACAACCTCTAAGGAAGTTTTGGCTTCTGGGATCTAGCTATCACTAGGCAATCCACTCAACTATCTATCTAATGAATAATTTTTCTTTAGTGATTTCTTATATGTAGGTCATCTTCCCAAGCCAAAGAGGAGTTCTTCACAATCTTTTGATTCAATGCACACACAAACAAATAAGTTTTTCAACCATACCCATATCAAGTTTATTTTCTCTTTCTTTAGAACTTAAGTGAAAATTTATGTGAAACAAGAAGAGGGGGCCTAAAAATTTACTTTTCATTCACTTTTACTTTTTGGATTAAGAATTAAAATTGTATCAAGAGAAACTATATAGACAAAATTTGATAGTATGATGCAACCTTGTCATTTTTAGGATTAAGGATGTTACACTTTGGTGTTTTTATCATTTTATCCTTTCTTGCATGGTTTTGAGTCTACAACCATTTATTTGTATTCCCACATCAAAATTATTTTGGTTTATACAACATTCCTTTATTTTAGTAGGTGTTATGATGTGTATTTGACATCATACCTTTGCCTTAGTCTTTGGACAAACTTATTTGTGTGTGTGTCACTTGGTTGACAAGGGTAACATTACGCTTCCCAATTCATGCTAATTTTTTTTACCTTTGAGTCTTGAAACAAACCATTGACCATATCTTTAGAACATGATAACAACATTACTCTACTCAAATAATTTCAATGACTTGTTTGGCTTGTGTCAAATTCTCATTTTTGAAACCCAAGCTACATGTGCCTTTTGAGATCTTTGCCTAGTGTTGTTATATTGTCCATTCTTGTCTAGCTTGTTATTGTTTCAAAGAAGCCAAGTTTTCCTATGTTTGGTTTTAAATTAGACTTGATAAGTTCAAATCTAAATATTGATTATTTTATGCCTACTCCTTGTGTAATTTTGGCTTAGACATTGATATTTCTCTTCTAGGTTATGTAACTTATGCTAATTTTTTAGTCAATTTAAAAACTATTATTTGTGCTTAGATTTGGGGGAAATAATCCATCTTACATGTGTCTAGTGTTTCATGCCTTATACCATTTGATCAAGTACATGTTTAAATCTAAGTGCCTAGTTTATGCTAAAGTGTTTCTAATTTATTAGACTAAATCACATACCTTGTTTTGTTTAAAGTCTAGCTTTTGTGCCTTTTCCAAAAGACCTAGTACATGCTTGTTTTGAGCCTAGATTTTGTGCCTTCTCTAAAAGACCTAGTAACTTTTGTTTTCTTTAGATTAGACTTGTTTGGAAAACTTTGTACCTAAGTTAGACATGTTAGTTTTTATTCATTTGCTTGACCATTTATTTAAGATATTTGACGTTAGACTGTTTAGACCCAGTTTTATAATTCACCATTTTTGAGATATAGCTCCATTTTTAGACCATTTATCATTTAGACCTTGTTTTTCAGAGTTTGTATAACTATATGCCTTTTTGTGAAATGTTCGCCATTGATTTAAATATGTCTCATTACATTTTTAGTCAAACCATGTACAATCCAAGTTATGATAATATGGTCACACAAATTGACTTTGATCAAGACCCCTATGGTGAATAAGTGGTTTATGAGATGGATCATTATCCTCCTTACAATACCCAATATGGAGAACAAAGCTAAGATCCTCAAGATTAGTATGCAGTGATACCTTCTTTGGATTGGTTAATGTATGATCTTCATGCCCCCACCACTCATGGCATCCGATCCACCACCTATACCATTAATCCTCCTTTAGATTATGTGAGCTACCAAGCTCCACAATATTCAAGTATTACCATTTTAGGACCTTACCCTTTGGCTTCTGTGAGTAACCATGCTACATGATGCCCTACCATTTCTATTATAGGACCTCATCTTTTATCTCATGATAGAAATCAAGCTTCAAAATGCCCTACCATTTCTATTCCACGACCTCATATTTTAGATTGTGTTAGTAACCAAGATTCACAATTCCCTATCATTACCATTATAGGGCCTTTTTAGTATAGTAGATCATTCTCTCAACAAATTTGTATACCCATAACTTGATGAATAATAGTTACTATCCTAGGTCATAAACCAACCTTTGTTAAGCCTATCATTATCCAACCTCTAACCTTCATTCATTGCCAACCATTCCCCACTTTAGAAAAACCATGCCGATCCTAGAGCCACAACCAATCCAATCAATACCTCTTTAATATATCCAATCATTCAAAGACCAAGATATGTTCAAAATTGGTATTTTACAACTAATTATAAACCAAGGCCAAGAGAACTAACCAATCCATGATGTTTTTGTTGAAAAACCTATTTGTGACAAGTCACATTATAATGAATCACTTTTTGATACTATACCCATTGTCTAGGAGTCTCACTCTAACAATTCGGTATTTTTTGAGTCATGTTAGAATGATTATAACCAGTATTTGTTGAGTCATGTTAGAATGATTATAACCACCTTTAGGCAAATCATTATCTCAACCATTGTCCTATTTTTAAAGAGCCTGCCATTGACAAGCCAGTCTCTATGCAGTTATCTCTTGACCTTTTTTCCCTTGTTGAGGAGTCTCACTTTAACAAATCAATCTCTATGGAGCCCATTATACCATCATAGGTTCTTACTTATACCATACCAAAAATTCAACAAGATATCATTATAGCAACATCCACATCAAATGAAAAATCAAAATTGAAGTTAGGTTCTATTCTTGAATCGACATCGTATTTAGCATCAAAAGCAAAATCAATGCCAGTCTCAACATCAAATTTAGAGTCCCTTGAGTCAGACTCAGCTTCAGAATTAAAATACATTTGTAGTAGTTAAAATATTGGTTATGCATGCCTTGCAGATTAATTTTAATATATTTTTGATCTTTCAACAATTTTTGAGGATGATTATTTTAACATCAACACAAATTATCCTAGTAACTTTAACAAGGATTGTGCTTCCTCTTCCCACTCCATTACCATTCCACATGTCATAACACCACCCAACATAGCCAGTATATTAAAAATCCACCTCCCACAAGTGTTGATTGGGACTAACATAATCATACCTTATTAAAATTAATCCATGGTGACATATCAATTAAATAATATTAGGGGAGCCAAGACCACATTCATGTAGAAGAAGAGCAATCTCCTAGTGAAACCTTTTCAAAGGCATTAGGGGATAATCAAAGTCCAAACTTAGCATCTTCTAGTGAAACCTTTTTAGAGGCACTATAAGACAATCAAAGTCAAAAGTCAATGTTCCTTAGTGAAACCTTATCATAGGTTCTATGGGACAATCAAGATAACTCCATTGGTGAAAACCTCATTGAGGTGCTAATAGCTGAGCACAAAATTTATTCACTACTTGATAAATATATTATTAAAGATAACATCAATAGAATTTATAATCTAAACCATAATCAAATGAAACTAATTTCAAGCTCAAATAACAAAAAAATCTAGTGGTCCTATTGAGAGCATATTCATAAGTCTTCAACCCTGCCACATCTAAATTTATGTCAAATCTAAAATCAATAACATTGTGTGTGCCTAAAAATATTGATCTTAATTTGTTACCCAACCATTATACATTCTATTATAATCCATTTATCCATTATCAACCACCTTTATATACCAAATCATACCTATCACCACTATTTATCTATATTTACCATTCTTTTCTGTACTTTCCTTTATAGAGGCTACAAAAATGTCTTGTCTCAGAGTTTGAAGGAAAAATAAACAACCAATGAAGATCAAAAAACATTATTGGAGTTCAAATCTGTAGCAAATTCTTGATAGAACAATTATTCAAAAGAGATGTGGGATAACAATTACATAGTTGACTATTCTAGTTTTATCATATGCTAGTTAGGACATGCATCTCCACATTAGTAGGAATAACAAAAACATTTACCTTGACAAAATTATTTACCTTAGAATTAGCATTGACATGCAAAAATTCAAAAAAATAATTTAAAAAAAAAAACCTATTTTTAGTAGCTACTATTTATAGTATGTTTCACATGCAAGCATCCACAATGATGCAAGGCTTCTTTTGAGTTGTCTTAATTGCATGAAATCAAGAAATAAAAAAAATTCATTTACCTCTTGATGTATAAAACATAGGCCAACCTTCCAAAGTCCATAAATTTTAACCTGTAACTCTATTTAATCTCATCCACATGTCAAAACAATCGTATTGAAAAGGTTATTGTTGTCCTAGGACGTTTCATTAGCCTAGAAATGTTTTTGATATTTTTTAGAGGTCTTACATGATCATCTGAGGGTCCAAAATTATGATTTAATTATTTTTTTGAGTTTTTTCTATTTTTAGAAACTGTATATTTTTATAACCAGACATCAACTTCAGTTGAATTTCATCCCATAGTCTAATTATAATGTTTAGGATATTTTGGGAGATTTTTGGAATATTTTAGGAGTTTTTAAAAATAGGCATTTTTTTAGATTTTTTTTTTTTAATTTTTCATGTAAACTCTAATTTCTAACTTGAGGCTTATTTAAGCATGGTTTGGCTTTGTAATTATGTCAAACAATCAATTTAAATCAATTATAAGTATTGTTTAAAGATCTTGGCCTAATGATAATTTTCTTGTTATTGTTAGTTTTCAGGTTCATATCGGTATCAGAGCAAGTTTGAATCTTGGAGGAGTAAAGAATGGTGAGATGATGAGGAGGTGTTACGTAGATGAGCTAGATTATACAAGAGTTATAGAGGTAAGTTTAACAATTAACAGAGGTTATCACCAATCAGTAGAGAAGACAAGGTGGTGATTTGGAAGACATAGATTGTGATGAAGAAGTTCAACAAGAAGAAGAATAACAAGAGTAGCCACCATTGATGGAAGAGAGGATGGTTAAAGATTTAAAAGAAATAAATGAAGGAATCAAGGTTGATGTTATAAATTATAGAGGTAGTTTAAAAATAGAGGATTTGATAGATTAGATGAATAACATGGAAAATTTCTTTGAGTGGAAGATTATGAGAGAAGATAAGAAGGTAAAGTTTCCATGCATGAAATTGAAAGGTCATACAATGATTTGGGGGGATCACCTATAGAAAGAGAGATAGAGAAAAGGTAAAGAGAAGATTAATTCATGGAAAAAGATGGAGAAGAAGCTGAGATAGAAATTTATTCCTATGGATTATGCACAAACCCTATACATAAGATTTCAAAATTTGAGGTAAGAAGATCATAGTATACAATAATATACAGATGAATTTTATAAGCTTTCCATACAAGTGAAGCATGATGACATAGAAGAGAAGATGACTATAAGTTATGTAAATGGGTTGAAATTTTCTATTCAAGATGAATTAAGCATGCATATAACACTTAACATGGAGGAGGCTTATCATATAGCTTTGAAGGTAGAAGAAAAACAAAATAGATAGAATTTTAGAAGGACATATATTGGTAAAAAAAATAGGTGAATACCCTCCAATAAGGGGATGAGGTGGCTTTAATACCACCAAAGGTGGCTTTAATTCCAATAAATGTGAATCATCACATGGTGCAAAAAGGTAAGATTATAATAGGCAAGGGTTTCAATACCAATAAAGAGGAAGAGGATTTTAGAGAGGATGAGGTTACGATGGTGATAGAGGATGGTTTCTGAATCAACATAGATCTTATGTCTATTATATATGTGGAGAAGAAGGGCACACAACATTTGAGTGTCCAAACTATCAAGATCAAGAAAGGAGGCAAGAAGATCATCCAAGAGTAAATCTAGTTGAGGCTGAAATAGAAGAGCAGAATATTGAAGTTGCACCAATTGATATTGGAGAGAATGTCATGATGAGAAGAACCATGATTTTTCCAAGGAAGGATCAAGTGTATAATAAATAAGGTAGTGATGCATGGCTATGATCAAATATTTTTTAACAAGATGTACTTCAGGTGGAAAGGTATGCAAAATAATTATAGATGGTGGTAGTTGTGAAAAGATGGTTTCTAAAGAAATGATTGAGAAACTAAATTTACAATGTGAAAAACATCCCAACCCTTATCATATTTGATGGTTTAAGAAAGGGAATGAGGTTACAATAGATAAAAGGTGCTTAATCAGTTTTTTTATAGGAAAAACTTATAATGATGAAATATGGTGTGATGTTATTTCAATGGATGCATATCATATGTTATTGGGGAGACCATGGCAATTTGATAGGAAAGTAGTCCATGATGGGGTAAAGAACACACACTTTTTTGAAAGGTGGTACAAAGGTAGTTTTGTTACCTCTTAAAGAGGAAGAGAAGATAGAAATGGTGTTTTTTACTAAAGAATTTATCCAAGATATGAAGGTAGCAGGTTGCTATTATGCACTAGTAGCAAAGAATAAAGAAATATAAATGTGTCAATACCAATAGAAGTAACAAGAGTGTTGAAACAATATGTAGATATTATGCCTGATGAGTTACTAGATGGTTTACCATCGAAGAGAGATATTCAGTATCACATTGATTTGATTCCAAGATCATCTCTACCCAATCAAGTAGCTTATAGGATGAGTCCAATAAAACATGCATAATTAAATAAACAAGTTACTAAATTGCTAAGGAAGAAGGTGATAAGGGAGAATATGAGTCCACATGCAACACCAGCATTGATAACTCCAAAGAAATATGGAGGATGGAGAATGTGTGTGGATATGAGATCATAGGATGTTAGATTTTTATGGTTCCCTTAGATTGCTTGTAGGTCATCATGACAACCTACATGGAACTAGAATAGGATTCTTAGAGTTGGATGAGAGGTTATTGCCCTCCTATCACTAAGTGGTTACTATAGATTGGTATTATCCAAGTTAGGTTCTGTAGGAACATGAAAGAGGGTAGTTGAGGGTGTTGTTGCTTTTGGATCTTCCTCTACATGAGCTTGCTAATGATTTATCTCTGTACTATCTTACTCCTTGTGAATTTTGTACCTAGTCAACTTTTCTAATTTATTTAGGGGTAGGTTAGAGCAAGGTTTTGACTTGTCTTCTCTAATCATCCTTCACTCCTCTTTTATATTATTAGGTGTCTTCCATGTTTAATCAAAATCTCATATCCAAGGCCATATATTAGAGTTTTTTAAGAACTATCTTGCACGTGCTTAGAGAGGTGTTAGGGTATACCTATAGTAACCAGAGATGGTACCCATAATAACTAAAAATTTATGCCCAACTATGGGGAAATTGTCCAAAATAGTTACAAAAGAGCCCATAGCAATTGAAGGAATACCTTTGTTGACAAAGGTGCCTATAGCAACCATAGAATATCTCATGGCAGTTGGAGGAAGATGAATAGTTTTTCTCAAAATGATTATTTTTTTTCATTTTTATTTTTACCCCTAAATAGATAGCAAGTTGGTTTTATATTTAAGCCCATTTTATAGTTCTAGGTAGCCAATAGGCTAGTTTTCTACCTAGAGACTACCAACAATGCCCAAAAAGGGTTTTCATTGTTGGTTTTTTTTGTATTAACTCTAACTGCTACCTATAGTAGAATGTTTATTTTATGTCTTTACCAAGTAAATAGTGAGGATGACTGGTCAAGGACCAAGGGAAGGTCTTAGTCTTCATGCTAGAGGAGGGATAAGATGTTCTTCTCTCCTTCCTCATCTATGTTTTGGCTAGTTCTCCTAGGTGAGATATCATGATGATCCAACACATCATTGTATCCATTTTGTAATTGCATGTGTATGTGGTTGGTAAACTCCTCTTGAGCGAGTGGATTGTTGTAAAACTTTAGTCTGTGACCATTGACCATTAGATGAAACTATATCAGATTAATAGTTTGAAGGTGCACTACTCCATTTTCATAAACATGTTCAATCTCAAATAGACCAAACTATCTAGTCTAGAGTTTATCC
Organism: Torreya grandis; assembly: GCA_037957365.1. Taxonomy (NCBI): domain Eukaryota; kingdom Viridiplantae; phylum Streptophyta; class Pinopsida; order Cupressales; family Taxaceae; genus Torreya; species Torreya grandis. Next base: position 91,319 of record JARHVA010007915.1, on the reverse strand, counting down.
TTGTGATCCTTATATTTTGAATCAAAAATAAGGGCCCAATCTCTTATATTTAATTGCTTGGTATTAATGTACTTATCATGTTATCCAATCCATTAGTGTTGTATAAGTTTTATGTTCTGCAATGCCTACTGTCTATATTCATCTAAGGCATTTAGTTTCATAAGCCTTTCTTTTAATGCTTTAGATATATCCATCCCAAATGCTACTACTGTCTATAAGGTCTTGTACTCAAATTTAATTAGCAAGATAGGTTTCTTCCCATAGACCAACTCATATGGGGTGAATCTTGTAGTAGTCTTCCATGTGATTCTATAAGCCCAAACAACTTCAAAAAGTCTAGCCTCCCAATCCTTATGGGACATACTAATAGTCTTGGTCAAAATATTTTCTAACTCCCAATTGGTGACTTCCACCTATCCATTAGACTGTGGATGATATGGAGTTGATTTTTTATGCATAATATCATATTATTAGACCAAAGTAGTAATTAAAATAGTAGTGAATTGAGGTCCTTGATTAGTGACTATTTCTCATGGCACACCATATCTTGTAAATATTTATTCATAGAGGAAATTTTCCACCTTCTCATCCCTAGCATGTGTAAAATCCTTTACTTCCACCCATTTAGTGACATAGTTAGTACATAAAAGGATGTACTCTTTATTGTTAGATTTTGGATCAAAAGGTCCTACATAGTCTAGGCCTCATTTTTCAAATGGTTTAAGCACCATTTGAAGCTACCATCTCATCTAAATGTGTAGGTCTCCCCTTACCCTGGCATCTATCACAATGATTAGTATACCTTATTACATATTTATGGAGTGAGGGCTAATAATATCTTATAATCAAGATTTTAACTACTATATGCTTGGTTGTAAAGTGCTCTCCATAAGGTTCATCATGGTAGGCTTTGAGGATATCTAGAAATTTGTCTTGTCTAAGACATCTTCTGATGATGGAGTCAAGCCCAATATAGAAAAGAAATCCAGACAACCATGAATATCTATCACTTTTCTAAATCAAAGTTATTTTTTATTTAAGAAGGTAGTGCTATGGAAGTAACCCTGTGGCAAGGTAGTTAGAAATATCAACATACCAAGGTGTGGTAAGGGTGAGGGAGAATAGGTGGTCATCTAGAAATGATTCATCCACTATGGTATCTTTTTGAAGGGATTGTAGCCATGATAAGAAGTCATCTATGACATTGTCTTACCAGGCTTATCTATAATAGTTAGATCAAATTCTTGTAGTAAGAGCAACCATATTATCACTCTATTTGGGACAAATGGTTTGTTCATAAGATATTGAATGGCTACATGGTCTGTATGAATAAATACTTGATACCCTATGATGTAGTGACATAACTTGTTGATAACATAGACAACTACTAATAACTCTTTTTCAGTAATTTGTAATTTAATTATGCTACCTGTAGGTTCTTTCTTACAAAATATAAAACATAATTGAGTGCTTCTTGTTTTTGGCCTATCACAACTCCTAGAGTAGTATCTGAAGTGTCTATGTGAATATGGAAGGGAAGCTTCCACTCAGGACCATGTAGAATAGGGGTGATGGTTAATAATTCCTTTAATTATTTGAAGGTTGTGACACAAGCAAGAGTCCAGATAAATTCAACATCTTTAGTTAGGAGAGTGAACCATAGTGTTGCTACTTTGATGAAATTATTGATAAATCTCTTGTAGTAACTAACATGTCCTATTAAAATCCAAATATCTTTCTGTTTTTGAGGAACATGTAGGTTTATGATGCTGATTTTTGTAGGGTCAACATTAATTCTTTTAGTAGATACATGGTGACCTAAGACAATGCCTTTTGTCATAAGCATGTAGAATTTATTGTGACTTAAAGGTAAATGGTGCTCCTGAAAGCATTACAACACTTTCTTCAAGTTATTCAAGCACTCATCAAATGTTTTTCCATAAATAGTGAAGTCATCCATATATATTTCTACACATTCATTGGCCATATCTACAAAGATATTCAAGACAACCCTCTAAAATGTTGCAGGAGTGTTACATAGCCCAAAAGGTAATACAACATAAGCATAAGTAGTCTAAGAACAAGTGAAGGTGGTGTTCTCTTGGTCTTCAAGAGCAATGTTAATCTAGTTGTAACTACTAAAGTCATACAAAAAGGCAAAATATTTCTTCCCTACTAGTGTGTCCAACACCTATTCAATGAAGGGTAAAATAAAATGATCCTTGTTGGTTGATATATTAAGTTCCCTATAATATATGCATACATTCCATTCTCCATTTATATTTGGTATAATTACCAATGGTGAAACCCATTCACTATCTGAGATGGGATATATAAATCTTGTGGTCAAGAGTTTATGTAATTCCACTTTGACTATTTCTCTAAGAGTTGGATTCATCCTACATTGTGGTTGTTTGATTGATTAACACTCTTTTTTAATATAGATATGATGTGTTCATGTTTCTAGGTTGATTCCTTACATATCATCATAATCCTATACAAAATCACATTGGTTTGCATGCAACATGCTGACTAGGCATTTTTCCTCATTTGACTCCAAATTGCTATTAATAAGCAATGTTTTTCTTGGAGATATTTCAATTTTTTGTGAGAGCGATTTAATCATTTATATATTGATAATAGATCTAGTTTGGCTACAACTATGAGGTAGCAACTAGTGGAATATATCATGTATAGATGCATCAAAATTATCTTCTTATTAGAGGTTAAAAAATGGGCACTTAACACATTAAAAGTGGTTGAGATCTACAGAATGAGTTTGGTAATTATTCTAGAGAATATTAGAGAGAATTGTATCTTCTTCCTGATCACCCAAGGTGCATGCATGGTCTATGGTGAATACAAGAATCCAAGGAGGTTTATCTACCTCATCTTCTTTACACCATAATGTATGCTTTGGTGCCAAGGTTGGTTATGCTGGGAGATAGAGGACCAACTTCTTAGTGTGGTTGCCATTGGAAATCAACATATCACCTAATATGGTAAACCAAGGTCATCCTAAGATAAGAGGGTATCCATCTAAATTAGACTTTAGCTACAACATAATTAAATCTGTAGGATACTCCCAAGAATCTATAATAATGACAAGATCTTCAATGACTCTTTTTGGTCTAACTATAAACCTGTCAGCCATTTGTAGCATTGTAGATGTGGGATGAATATTATTCAACTATAGTTTGTTCATGGTTTTAGTTGTCATTACATTTAATGTAACCCCCAAAACTATCAATGTATTAGACAATTACTGATCATATATCTTGACTATTACTATTGGGCATCTTGGATCTAAATATTTCTTTGGTAGGGTGTTTCCTAACATAATGTCTACCAGTTGGCTGATCACATGCACTGTATTGGGATCCTTCTTCTTTCTATGTTTATGTAGACATAAGTCTCTAATAGCTTTCGAATATATGGGCACATCCTTGATGACCTAGAAGATAACAATTTTAACATAGATATTTTTTAGTTGTCTTATGAAATCAAATTTAGGCTTAATTTCATGGTGTTGAAAAGTAAGATGTTCTAGAAATGGTGGGGCTATTTCATCAACTTTATTTGTTGGTTCAAAGAGTTCTTGGGGTCATTTTCCATTTGCTTTTTCATTATTTTATACCCTATCATTTACCTTACCTTATCATTTGGGGGCAACCCTATTACCATTTTAGCCAATTGACCTCCTACCATCTTCCTTGTACCATACCTTATACTATCCCATCATACCTTTACTATTGGCTAAAGCCTATTTTTAGCGACCCTACCCAACCCTTTTTATCTTAGTTATTTTGTCACCTTTTCCAAGGTGATTCTGATTCAATTTCAATAGTTTTATAATTTTGTGTTTAAATGATAGTCTACAACAGTAGTGTGACAATGAATTTTAAATTTGATTGGTGCCAATGATTATAACCACCTATGGAAAAATTAGTATCCCACCTTGTTTACTAATTATAACTGCCTATGCCATAGTGAATCATCAATGGTTAGGGGAACCATCAGTGGTTAGAGAAAACCATCAACAGTTGGAAAACTATCGATGGTTGAGGGAAACCATTGATGGTTGAGAAAATATTGGTGGCTACCTATGTAATTTTAAAAATGGGTAGAATAGAAAATACAGATTGGGTTCTTGGATTGGCAAAGGTTTGGCTAAGAGATAAGAATGTAAAATTAGGATGATAATGACTCTGATGGATTGAAGGGATTAGGAATAGGATAGATTAAGCAAAAGAGCACATAATACCTAGAAATTGGTGAGGGAATCCTAGAATGAGTTGGCCATAGTAACTATACTTTGGGTCTTTGAATGTGATTCTGACATAGCTTCAAGTTGCTAATGATATTTCTTGCTAAAATAATGCTAGATACTTGCAAGAGAACTTAAATGCAAAGTACTTGATCATCTCTCCTTTTTCACTTCCTCATCTCTCCCTTTTATAAGCAAAATTTGCTATTTTTAACTAAAGAAGTTTATAATTTGATCGAAGATAAGGTTTCCAAATCCCATAGCTTTAAAATTTTATTTTAAAAGTAAGTTGCCTTTTTAGGAGTTTCTAATCTCACACAAGAGCTAGAAATGCTTTAAATTTTTTAAAAAAATAAAAAATAGGGACCTAATTGTCAACAGTTAGGCTAACCATCGATGTTTTAAGCCAATCATCAATATTTTAGGCCAACCATCGATGGTCAAGGGATCAAAGAGACTTGGTGAGAAAAGGGGGAATTAAATGATGTGTTAGGTGGGGGGTTTAATAAGGTTAAATATTAAATGTGTCTAATGAGTTAGGTGGTCCACTAGACATGAGGTCAGATAAGGGTCTAAAGTAGCACAACCTCAAAAAATATCATGTGTAGTTTTCAAGTGTCTACATTTTACCCCTTTTTATTGTGTAGATTTAAGCAAGCTACAAAATAAAAATAGGAGGCTAGTCAAGGTCTAGGTGTGGTTTTCCTAAGTGTGAGAGGAAAAAGTGAAATCAGGTCAAGGTTTGATAAAAGGGTAAATGGGTATTCATAAGGTGGGTGATATATAAAAAGGTTACGGCATTTGAGACATGCACATGTGTACTAAAGCAAGTACGAGTGATAGTCAAGATCACACAAAGACTAAAATTGATAATTTTGTAAAATAAGGTTGGGGTTTAGAAGGACAAGATAGGGTAACTAATCTTTAATGTTGGTCATAGTTAATCGAGTCATGCCTATCAATCCATCTAGATAATGTCAGTATGAGTCATAGGTATCCAGGTTAGGAAGTGCTCCTACAAAATAACATAAGGGGTTGGGTAGTACATGGGGTAGTGTAAAGTGCAAATGGTCAATATTGGAAAAATTGGTTGAAGTAATCAAAAGACCACATAGAGGAATTACAAAACATATGAAGAGGTCTGATCAAGATTAGCCAACATCAAGGTGGACATGGCATAATAGTTGGTGGGTTGGGGATTTAGTGAGGATTGGATGAGTTGACTCCAACTGCACTAGGTGAGTAGAGGTTGCCTACATAGTTTTATGGATAGAGTATCCAAAAGGAACCTCAAGCTAAATATAGTTATAGCTAGGAATTGGTTGAGGATAAAGGGCTATAGTTGAAAAAGTTTAGAGAAAGATGAGGGAACCTAACCATCGATGGTTAGGGTGACCCAGGGGTCAACCATCGAGGGTTACCCTAATCGTTGATGGTTAGGGTGAAACCCTCAAAATCCATATGGTAAAATTAAAAACAAAAAGTCATTCTCACATATTGACTTTAGAAAATTATGTCTAGTGATTGAGCAATTTGGATGGTTGTTTAGATTGTGGAGCTTACTGAGGTGGAGATTCTTGATTGATCGAGAGTGTGTGTTCAAGTGCATGATAGATGAAAGGAGTACGAGGATGCGGCTAAGTAATGATAAGAGGGATTTGGCCATGCCACTGATCATATAATGAGGTAGGGTTTATTTTAAATTAAATAGAATGGTAGTAATTAAAGGATAGGAAAGTGGTAGAGAAGATTAGGAGTATGGTAAAGTAAATAATGGTTTGAGAAAGTAACATACCCTATCATGAATGCCCTAGGTGTAGGTATGGGTAAAAATGGTAAAAATGTGGTAGAAAAATGAGGTAAGAGGGGTGATTAAATTGAAATGATGAGCAAAAAAGTAGGAATTTGTAATTTTGTTACATATTTAGTGTATTTTAGGGCTTGTAGTGTATGATCAGGTGGTAGGGTTTCACCATCGACAATCACACATAGTGGCCATCGATAGTTGGACCCACCCATCAACGATTGACCCCAAGGGTCAAAAGAGACCTAAGAAACATCAATGGTTTCCTAAATCATTAGTGGTTGGCAAAAAGATGGCCAACTAAGGGACAAGTTAAAATGTGCCTAAGTAAAAAAAATGTAGGATGGTTGGTGATTATTCTAGGGGTTATAGTAGGGATAGGGGTTTAAAGTAGGCAGTTGATTGTAGTAGCTCAAAATATGAAAGAGTGGATCCTAGGAAGAAGTTATAAGTTTAAAATGGGTTCAAATAAATATAATGGGTGTGTGTCATGTAGTAGAGGTCAAATTAGAAATATTAATACTATTGTGATTATTTTGGAAGCCTATGAGTTGATTAAAATGAGGGACCAAGTCCCTAAGATATTTTTGGAGGTTCATGATAAGATGACCAATATCAAGTGGAGGCAGATAGAGGGTATTAGCCTAGGGGCCATGAGACATTACCATCACCTACCACATGATATAATGATGAATATGGAACTCATCAAGAGATGGGATCCTACCATAAACACATTCTTATTGTCAATTGAGGATATGCTGATACTTTTGGATGATGTTCATAGGATCACTCAGCTTTTGATTTGGGGGGAACTGATATACCATATTGAGAGTGATGAATGGGACTATTTTATGGATTGGCTATATGGTGTAGATTGGGTCAAGGCTAGATACCATATCAATGGAGTTTATTATGGGCCATTATACCAGATGGCTTGATCCAAAAATTATAAGTTTTGATTGACAGATATTTCAAGAACATAAAAATAACACAGTAACAATGAATTCTCTGAGAAGAGATGTTTTATTACTCAAGATTGCAATACAACCATATGCTTATCTCTGGGAAGAGATGTCCATTTTCCATTTTAGGTTGCATATTCATTTATACACATTTTGAAGGTAGGAGGAAGATGTGAAAGGTCACCAATATCAAGGGATATTAAGTGGTTTGACTTCCACAATTTAAAATAATATAAAATTCAAGGAATTACTATTTTTAGACTACATTACTAAAATTGAAATTTGGGAAAATTCCATTGGATTGTTAGGGGTCAAAAACCACTGAGAAAAGCTCAATGCCATCTCACCATGTTCTCCTCATTCTTAACTTTTCAACAATTCAAACAAGGAGTCAATCGGAGCTATGGTGCAAAAGTTATAGCTACCAAAAGTTATGTCATCAATTAGGGTAGAACTGTCACCTGAATCATCACCTAAATTGTTGCCCAGATCATTCCTCTCTCCTTGAGAAGTAATGGTCCCCATTGTGTCAATATTCCTCATCAGGTGTGGTAGTTTTGTCTTAATTTAATTATCTTTGAGCCACTCACCTTAGTGGTTAAGCTGGCCCCTTTTGACCACCTGATAAAGTGAAATAGAGTGTCCTCTTTTTGTCTTCATCTAGGTGTCCACAAATTGATCCTCCTCTACTAGAGAAAAAATATATGGATCAAGCTCATCAATGTCTAGTTGTTCTACTATGACTGAAGTGTCTAATAGAGGTGGTTGATATGGTTTGAGGAGCTCTACATTGAATATTTGATGCAAACCAAGGTAGGCTGGTAGGTTCAACTCAAAAGTATTTTCTCCAACTTTTCTAGTGAAGGTGTAGGGACGATATCGTAGAGGCTGATCTTTTCTATGTGGGCCTGCAAGTCATTCCTTTTGAAGCCATAACCAAACTTTGTCACCCATAGTAAAATCGAGTGTAATCCAATGTTTATCATGGCATTGCTTATACTTCTAATTCATCTTCTCTAAGATGTCATGAACTTATTGTTGGATGTGTTGCATTTATTCAATGAATTTTGTTGCTTTTGCTACCTCAGATCTCCCATGAGGTGTGTATTCCATGGTGGAGAATGGAATGGCTATATAAATTCATGCCATGGGTTGGAACCCAAAGCATACTTGGAATGGGTTATATTTGGCCAAGCTGTGTAGGGCCCGATTATATCCATGTTGTATGAAAATAAGCCCTTCATCCCATGTGTGTGGATGTTTGGAGTGATACATCTAAATCATGTCAACAATCAAGCGGTTCACCGCTTTTGTCTAACCATCAGTCTATGTATAAAAGGCTACGGACTTCATTAGCTTTGTATCCATAATATTCCATAGAGTGGACTAGAAGATGCTCATGAGCCTACTATCTTGATCTAAGATAATGGACTTGGGGAGACCAAAATGGAGCCATATATGACTAAAATATAGTTAAGCAATTTCTTCAGTAGATACATTTTTTTACAAGCAATCATGATAGCCATTTTTTAAAAAGATCAACTACAACAAAAATACAGTCCTTGTCATGTTTTGAAGTGGGAAATCTAAGGTAAAATCCATTGAGATAGATTCCCAAGGCTTAGTTGGTTCTAGCAATGGCATGTACAATCCTTGCTTCTTATTTGTTAGCTTAGCTATCGCACATAGGGTGCAATATTTGAGGTACCTTTTAAAATCCTTTCACATATGGGGCCAATATAAGTGTTTTTGAAGAACTACCAATGTTTTTTATACACTAAAGTATCCAAATATCTTATTGAAATGTGCTTCCCATATCATCTTCTTTTGATCTGCAGCTAGAACATAGATGTACCCCATATGATAGAGGGCATTATATTGCAAATAGAAATAAAAAACATGTTTACCTTCTTGAAGCACCTGATATGTATCAACAAAGGTAAGATTTGCTTCATATAAAGCACCCTAAGTGGTAGTCTCATGTTTGCACAGGTCAAGAAATATTGTGAGTGAAATAATTAGTGGGTGGCTCAGAGAATCTATGGCTATATTTGAGTTCCCTTTTTTTTGTTTGATTATCATATGAAATTAATGTAGATATGTGGCCCACTTTTGGTGCCTCTCATTTCATATTTTTCTCTACATCTAGATGAATTCCAATGGTCTATGATCAGTGTGGATGACCATCTCTTTCCCCAAGATGTAGTGTTTCCATGATTTATAGTCTTGCATAATGGCATAGAGATCCTTGTCATATGTCAGGTATTTCATAATTGTATCAATGAAAGTTTCACTATGATATGTAAAAATATGGCCATGTTGCATGATGACAGCTCCCATGGCATATTTAGATACATTTGTCATCAACTTGAAAGGTTGATGCAAATCTAGCAAGGCAAGAATATGGGTTGAGAAAAGTCTATTCTTCAAATTCTCAAATGTCTTTTGTTGTATTTTTCCTCATTGAAACGTATCTTTAGCTCCTCCTTTAGTCATTTGGGTTAGTGGCTAAACAACATGTGATAATCCAAGAACAAACCTATGATAGAAATTTGTAAGACCGAAGAAGCTGTGAAGTTCTGTGAGGGCCCTTGGTGTAGGCCATTCTTGAATAACCAAAATCTTCTCTATATTGGCATGGACCCCTTCCTCATTCAAAACATGCTCTAGGTACTAAATTTTTTCATCCTAAATGTGTATTTGTCAAGATTTTCATACAAATTATGATCTCAAAGAGTTTGAGGCACCTTATGAACATGTTGCAGATGTTCCTCCCATGTTCTATTGTAGATAAGTATGTCATCCATGTAGACAACCATGACTGAGTTGGTGAAGGGTCACAAGATGTCATCCATCATCCTCATGAAGCTTATAGGTGAGTTAGTTAAGCCAAAAGGCATAACCAACCATTCAAAGATCCCCTCCTTAGATTTGAATGCAGTTTTCTAGGCATCAATGGGATCAATGAGAATTTGGTGATAGCTAGATTTGAGATTAATTTTGGTGAAGAACTTCACACCATGAAGTTGGTCCAGTAGGTCATCAATACTAGGGAGGGGGTAGTGATTCTTCACAGTGATTTTATTTAGGGCTTGATATTCAATGTAAAGCCTCCATGTTCCATCTTTATTTGGTTCCAAGACAATCAAGATACCACAAGGTAAAGAACTTGGACTGATATGACCCTTTTGATTCATTTATCGAATCTATCTTTTTATCTCATCATTATCCAAAACTGATCTACAATACATAGGACTATTAGGCAAAGGTGATCTTGGGATCAAATCAATTGAATGTTTTACTTGGAAGTGAAGTGGAACTCATGTGGGTGACTTGAATAAGTCATCATATTCTCCCATGATTTGTCCCATCTACTTTTGTTGTTGTGTTGATTATGTAGTTAGGACTGCAACATCGGCCTTCTTGGATTTCTATGGTTTGACCACCATGAGAATGAATTACTTTGTCTTCTCCACCAATCTCTTACATTTCTTGGCACTAATCAGGGAGATAGATGTGGGAGGTGGTACCTCTGGTACCCTATAGCACTACATTCCAAGATTGAGGGTGATTCTTCAGGTTCATGAATCATAGATACCATGTTGATCATACATGAATGGTTGACCAAGGAGTACATCACAAACATCTAGATTGACCACATCACACAAGACTTCATCTTGGAAAGGTTTTATTTCATATGAAAGAAGACACTGATGGGTGACATAGAGGTCTCTCCCTAGGCTCAACCATCCAATATTATATGGATTTGGGTGAGGCTTCACTGGTATATTTAGACTAAATTATTTTGACTCCAACTATCAAGAATGAAATGTAGAGGCTTACCTTTACCCATAATTTGGAGTGAAACAAACTTTCCTTATTATCTAGACTTTCTTCATAGGTATGTGATGAAGTAAGGATGGTATCAATCTCAGCATATACAATCTTTTCTTCATCCTCTTCGACTATAGGTTATGTATGAGACAAAGTAGTAGATGTTGAGTATTGTGACTTAGAAAGTAGTGACTTGATGGCTTGACATTATTCTTTAGAGTGAGTTCTAGTTTTGTGGTAATCACACCATTTTACAGTCTTCCCCTTCTAGGGTTTCTTATCTTGAAAATCCTTTTTCTTCCAATTTTGGCCTGATGTTTGACCTTGTCACTTTTCCATTTCAAAGGCTGACTCTTCGTACTATTTTTTCCATGTTTCTACTCAATATTCACTATGAACTTGTATGCCTCACTGAGGGTTTACAAATTGAAGAGTTCCATTTCCCCCCATATGTACCATTGTAGTCCACCATGATATTTGAGAGTCTTATGTTTCTCACTTTCTTGGATGCCCAATCTTGTAGACAGAGAATGAAAAATGCCAGTGTAATCTTGAACAGATTGGTCCTTACCTTGGTGAAGTTATTGCCACTATATGTACAGATCATCATATGTTCCAATGAGATAGTATTCTTCCTTTATCACTTCCATGAAATCATCTTAGGTAGGTTCCACCTCAAGGCCAATGTCATTTGTACTGAACCTCTTTTTGTACACTTCCCACTAATTTTTCATGGGCAATGATGCTTTCAAAAGAGAAAAAGTGATCTCTTTTCCATCGATGAATTTATTTATTGAAAAGTAGGAAGATAATTGATCCAACCAATTTTATACTACATTATCATTGATTTTGCCTTCAAATGTAGGGATATAAAAATTCACTTGAACCTTGAAGGGTGTTGGGGCACTGAAAGGATGTTCCATGGATGAGGAGCCAGGAAGTGCAGATGAGGAGCCATAATTTCCCATTGGAATTTATTAGAGAATTTGGGAAAATTATTGTAGCATCTATGCTTATTACCATTGGAGGGCTTCATTCACCATTTCCTTGAAGGTATTGGATGTCTTGACATTGTCTACCATTTGAATTGGTTTAGATTAAATAGGTGGGTAGTTTGGAAGCTCTATTATTTTTCACCCAAGCTTCTTATAGCCTGACCTCATTTTCAAGGCCATACACTCTTAAGACAAACCACTCTAATACCACTAATCTAAAACTTAGAAGTTTTGATTGATAGATATTTCAAGAACATGAAAATAACATATTAATAATGAATTCTCTGAGAAGAGATGTTTTATTACTCAAGATTGTAATTCAACCATATGCTTATCTCTGGGAAGAGATGTATGTTTTATTTTGGGTTACATCTTCATTTTTACACATTTTTAAGGTAGGAGGAGGATGTGGAAGGTCACAAATATTGAGGGAGATTAAGTGGTTTGACTTTCATGATTTAAAACAATACATAATTCAAGGAATTACTATTTTTAGAAACTTATTATTTTTAGATTGCACTACTAAAATTAAAATCTGGGTCACTTCCATTGGGTTTTTAGGGGTCAAAAACCACCAATAAAATCTTAATTCCATCTCACTATGTTCTCCTCATTCTTATCTTTCCAACAATTCAAACGAGGAGTCAATCAGAGCTACAGTGCTAAAGTTATGGCTCCCAGAAGTTCCATCATCAATTGGGGTAGAACCGTCACCCAAATTATCACCTGAATTGTTGCCCAGATCATGGACCCATAGGATATATGTCTTCTAACCATGATGATGATGGGTATATCCTACTTCATGGTGTTAGATTTAAGTAGTGGCCAATTTTTATGTGTGTTATTAGGAGTGATGAGAGAGATGCTTCTAGGGGGTATGATTTTTAGATGGGCCCTAATGTTGTTGGTGCAAATATATAGAGATCTCTAGGCCTTCAAGGCATGAAGATGATATGTGATGATCATTAGCTTCAAGCTCCATTTCTAGACATATGAACATATATAGGTGTTGAGACCTCTTGGGATTTCATGGGATGGATATGCATCGGCTGATTATGGGGTTGGTTTCATGAGGTGATAAGGTGATTATACACTTACTAGAGCTGGTGGTGGAGCCAAAGATATAGATTGGTTTATAGATACCTTAGAGGGCTTAGTGTAAATAGACATTAAATGGAGGCCTTATGTGAGTTGGCCTCTCTAGATAGGTTATAGGTACCACACGCTTTCATTATAGAGTTGGTAGTGGGTTTATGGTAGATGAGATGGAGAGATATCAATGGTTGATTCATTTAGCATTGTTTGGTTCTCAAGAGGGAGAGATTTATGGATAGAGGGATCCCTTACACTGAGGTAAGTGACAATATAATTGTCATTTTGATGTTGGATGGTGTTGATGTTGGGATAATCATTTTCAATCATTTCCAGGTGACTGAGAGGAAGGGTTTTAGTTTGGACATTCTTGTGATAAATTAGGGGCCCTAGACTAATAATGTTGATATAAAAAAAGGTAGTTAGGATGATGTCAGAGTCCTCAGATTGGGAAGATGGGGTTAGTGAGGATGGAATTTGTTTAGTAGTGGTAGCAATGGTTCTAGGTGATGTGGGCTCTTCTAATGGTTTGAATCCAAGACCAAAGAACTCATGAGGTTTTTGGATTTTAATAATATGAAACTCATGAGGTCCTTGTTCATAGAGGCCAAGGCCAAATCCCTTCCAAGCAGATTAATAAAGGTAGGTTTTGGTAAAGGTTGGGTTGCTTAAGTAATAAAATTCAGAGGTCAAGGGATGGATATATGGAGTGGTGGTCAGAGCTAGAATCAGCCAATCAAGTCCCCATATATGAAATTAATTTGATTATTGGGAATCCCATAAGGGATAATAGTGCCAATGTTAGGGTCATAAGAAGGGTCATTTTGAAGATTCCCATATTCATGTAGAGTGGGGAATGCATCTAAAGTGAGAATGTGATATTCCCACAATGAGAGTCTTTGAAATGTTGATTATAAGGGGTCTTCCACCAAAATTTGTGATGGAGTAGATGAGCTAGTGGATGCTTCATCATTATGGTGGCGGAAAATGTTACTAATGGTAGGTGATGGGTTGGTTTGATTAGAATATGGTAGTGTGGTAGATGGAGGAATAAGAATTTCATTAGGCTGATATGTCATATTGCATGAGGCAAAGGGACTAGGATCAACTTTGATTTTAATAACTTATCCTTCATGCTCAAATTTGATGCATCAATGTAAAGTGAAAGGGATGCAACTCATTACATAGATCCAATGGCATCTAAACAACACATTATATTAAAAATCACCTTGGATAATGTAAAATAATTCAATAATGGTTCGGGGTCCCAAATGGATGTGGAGTACCATGGTCCCTAAGGTAGTTTCCAGGGTATCATTAAAATAATGAAGGATAGCTATACTCTTATACATGATGTTTATGGGGAGTTGAATTTGATCATACACATGGGATAAGATGATTTTAATGCTATCTCCTCCATCAATCATTACCCTTTTGACAAAGGTTTGATTGATGTATGCTATGACAAATAGTGGGGGAGGCAAGATTTCTAAATATTGAAAGGTGAAAAGGGCATCTTGGTGATGGTCACCAACAAAGGATGCAAGAGGTTATGGATCATCAAGTTGAACCTTTATAGAATGCAAAAATTGCATTAATGCTTAATGATGTTGAGTTGAAGTGTTGATCATATCATAAAGACTCATTTTCACTAGTATTTGGTAAAGTAGTTTCACCATGAGCCATTGGATAAATGGAATAGGGTTGGGAGATGGAGCTCCAAAAATGGAGAGTTTGGGTTTTGATGGTTGCAAGGGTGGAGATGGAGATTCTTGGGTTTGGTTCATAGGTTGGGCGGTTAAAGGGTAAGTCCAGGGGATGGTTACATTGGTTTTTTCCTTATCCTTCTATTGGGCTTGGGAATGGGTAATCATATGAATAGTGTGGATAAGGGGACTTGATATTTGCTTTAATTCCTACTTTTTTCTATTAGGTGAGGGTTAAGGAGTAGGTGATTTTTTGATGGGTTGGTTAAGTAATGGAGCATATGATGGGCTCAATGGTGGTTCCTCTAATAGATCATCTTCATCTAAAAGTCTATGAACAAGTGTTTGGAGAGCTTTACAGTTCTTCATATCATGTCCAGGAGTCCTATGGTAAAGATAAATCAAATTATCATTAAACTAGGTTGGTTTAGGATGGGCAGGGTCAAAAGGTTTGATTATAGGTAGGCTAATAGAAGAGGCTTGCAACAACCTTTGAAAAATAATTGTGTAGGACTCCAATAAAGGTCTTGTAGGTAAAGGGCTTTGGAGTTGAGGGGTGAGAGATTTATTAGGCATAGGCTTCTTTATGAAAGTAGTAACTAGAGGAATGATTTTGGTTAGGGGTTTTGGTTGGGTTTGCTTGGATATGATCAGCTTGGGGGCTAGTGACTTGGATATGGAAGTTTTTGATGATGAAGGTTTGGTTACATGTGGGAAGGTATATGGGATAGGTTGGTTAGGAATGATGAAGAACTAGAAGGTTTGGTGGTTATAGGTAGAGAAAAAGGAGATGGTTTCTTATAAGAAGAATATGTAACAGGAATGGTAGAAGGATGGGGTCCTAAAATGGAAGGTAGGCTAAAAGGAGGTGGTATGGGTCTATTTTGTCATAGAGATTTGGGTAGTACTTTATTTTTGAGGGACTAAACTAGATTTGGATTTGGTGGGTTTGATGGAGTTAAGTCCAATGTCAAAGGAGGTTTAGTATGACTAGGAGTGGGAAGAATCCCTATATTCTTAATTGGTTTGGTGAAAGAAGCATAAGGTGATTTGGAAATTTTATATGGAGGTGGTTGAGATGATTTATTTATGACTTTAGAGGAGGTAGTTGGTGGGGTGGTAATAATGGGTTTAAGTGTGGGATCCAACAAAGTTGAGGAGTCATATTTTATTTGATAAGGAAGACCAAGTCTATGCCAAAAGGTGGTTGTATCAAAGTTAGGTTGGGATGTGAACTCTAAATTTTGGACTAACCTAGAGAAGGGCTTATAAATGGGTGTAATTCCTTGATCATTAATCTCAAAGCTTAATCACTTGGGTGGAGAAGAAGTAATGGTTTTAGTATTGATGCTATTGGTGGAAGGTATGGTATCAGTTTTGGTATTAGTGGGAGGCTCTAAAGGTGGTGATTGGGCCTATGAGGTAATTATCTTCTGGGTAATGGCTTCCAAAGAGGGCATATATGGTTCCATAATGGGAGAGGTAGGTATGGTTTCTTATTTGGCTTGGTCATCCAAATAAGTAGGTAATTCCACCACTTGGATTGGAGGGGTGGAGGCAATGGTTGAAGCAATAGTTATCTCTTTGGGTGTTTCCACCAAAGGAGGAGTAGATAAAGTTATGGTCACAGCAAGTGTAGAGAGAGAGGTGGTTGATTCTTCCATTTAGGTCTCTGAAGGAATAGATGGTGGGTTGGTTTCCTCTATTTGGGTGATAGAGGTAATGATCTCTTCAACAATGGGCACATTACTGATAACATCTATTATATGTGCCTCATGAGAGTTAGTTCAGGTTTGTTATCATAATGTTGGGTGGAAGGACCATGATTCAGGAAAGGCTTATAGAAAATGTCAATAGATTGACTAGGAGGTGCACTAGGGTTATCAAACATGAAATCTCCACTATCAATTAGGTTTTGGACAAGACTTTTAAAGGTATTATATCTATTAATGTTGTGTCCAATAGTTTGGTGAAAGGCACAATGGTCATTTTCATTATACCACCCAGGTATGGGGCAAGAAGAATCAAATTATTGGGGTGGTTTAATTGGTGGAAGTTGGATAAGGTTAGCTTTGAGTAGCTTATCCAAAATAGATGCATATAAATCCCTAGTGGGAGTATATTATCATGGAGGGGATCAGTTTTGAGTTTGATTTTATGCATAAGAAGATTTGGAAGACTTATTTTGATGTGATTAGTCAATAGTTTGAGGTGAGGAAATTTTTAGAACCACCACATTTATGGATGTTTTTTCTTTGGTATAGGATTGGTTGGTGGTTTTGGTAAAGGAAGGGTCATTGGGTTTAAAATTATAATTCTTATTCCACAATTTTAGTTTCCCCTCATCAATAACATGGTTTCAAGTTTTTATGCCATGATGAATGCCTCATCAAATGTTCAGAAAGTTTGAACTTGAAGAGTAGGTGCAATATGCTTAACACAACCTATAGAGAAAAGTTTAATTAATTTGGGTTGGGGTAAGGTGAAGGATATTTGATTAATGAGGCCTCTCCATCTAGCCACAAAATAAACAATTGAATCATCATAAAATTTCTTGATAGAGTAGAGTTCAGTTATGCAAACCCTTTTAGTTATATTTACCGAGAAATGTTCTAAAAATATTTGGGCAAGTTGGAGAAGGAGAAGATGGAATGTGTAGGGAGAGAGATATACCAATCAAGGGTGGGTCCTAATAAATACATTGGGAAGGTCTAGAGGAGGAGAACATCATCATATGAAATTAAGTAACAAAAGTGATGTAATGCTCTCAAATGTTATTGTGGATCCTCCTTGCCTTGGAATTTGGAAAATTTAGGTAATTCCCATTGAGGAGGATAAAAGTGGATGGGAATAGATGGATGGATAGGTTCATTGAAAATTTTGTCATAAGATAAAATTTAATGAGATCCAAAAATAGATGATTCCAAGTTAGTCATTTTTTCCATTAGCATCTTTATTAAATCTGGTTAAGGATGAGAAGATGCATAATTGATGGGTACATTCTATTGGGGTTGAGTGGAAG
The DNA here is from genome assembly GCA_037957365.1 of Torreya grandis. Classification (NCBI taxonomy): domain Eukaryota; kingdom Viridiplantae; phylum Streptophyta; class Pinopsida; order Cupressales; family Taxaceae; genus Torreya; species Torreya grandis. Next base: position 73,637 of record JARHVA010007915.1, on the reverse strand, counting down.
CTATATAAGGATAGGTGGTAGAAGGCATTAAAGAGGCTACATATTGATAAGTAGTAATGAAAGGTTGAGATGGTGCCACATACGAGATGATTGGCACAAATGGTTGGGTGGAGGGAGGTATGTACCCATATTGGTAGGTTGTAATAGGTACTTGTTGGTGGATGGATTTAGGTTGAATCAAAGGTATGGTTAAGGTGGTAGGTGGGGGTAGGGTAGGTTGAGGTTGGGTAGTGACTCTAGTGATGATAGGTGGAAGTGTTTTAGGTATAGAAAGTATAATATTGTAAAATGGGGTAGAAGTTGGTGGATTGGTCGAGATAAAGGGAAGGGAAGAAGCAGGGGTAGAAGGTAACTCCATGGTAGGGGGAGTATAGGTAACTAGAGGTAGAGTTGAACCTACATGTGAAGTGTGGGGTGTGGTGGGAGGTGTTTTTTTTGAGTTTGGAATATTGGATTGGGTTTGGGTAGTAGTAGTAGATGGGATGTTAGAAGAAAATGAGGTTTGGATTAGCGAGGGTTGGGTCGAGGTAACCCCTAGTATAAGATGGGGAGGTATAACATAAGGAGGATCCATTCTATGGAATGAATCAATAGAGGTATGATTGGGTAAGTTTTTAAGATAATGTTGAAGGATAATTGGATTGTTGTCAAGGAAGGTAGTGAAGTCTTCATCACCCTCATAAATAACTAGAATTTGGGTAGGAGGGGGAGAAGAATGAGGAGAAGCCTCAACATTAGAAGTGGACTTCATGGAGGAAAAAGAATATGGTGGTGGTTGGTTGGTTTGATTTCTCAGTTGTTGTCTAGTAAAGACCATATGACAAATTGGGGGATATTATGATGAAACTCACACCTCAAACAAAGAGCAACAAAAAAAACTCAAAGCAATCAATGCATACACTAAAAGTGCATTTATCCTAGGATTCCTTTTAAATCACTTTTGGCTTATGCCTTAGAGAGTTTGAAGAGGGAGTTTATCTTGTAAATCACGTACTAAAGAGGTAATTTATGGATAGTTCCAGGTTGTTCAAGTGCCCAAGAGAGAAAAATTTGTGTTGAACTTCTGTATGTGGCTTGATTTGGGCCCTACCCCCTCACTTCATGGTCCCACAACTATAAGAGTGTCAGGTGCTTAGCCAAAATATACCATGTTTAAAGTTTATACTTAACCAAAGAGCTAAGTTGGTTCTACCCTTGGTGGTGAAATCCAAGTAGGATAGCCGAGAAGGGTTAAGGTTATCGCTAGGTGATGAAATCCTAGTCGGGCCTTGTCTTAGGTATGTTTAGATGTTTTTTTTGTGAAAGTGATTTGGTTTATATAACATAAGTACACCATGATTAAATTATGATGCCTTTAATTAATCTAAGTGAGATAAAATAGGTAAGCATTCGATGTATGTAGATGGTTTATTTTAAGCCCCAAAAATAAATTTTTAGATTTCATTTGATAAACAAATAATAAAGGAAGAAAAGGGAACTAGGGTCCCACTAGGCATGCCAAAATGTTTCAATTTATTTTCCTCATTTCTTAATTTTGAAAGTAAATAAAAGAAAGCTAATAATAGGGTGTGTATAAAAATACTAGGTAGAATACATGCATGAATCCAGACGAATGTGGAAACTCCTCTTTTGTTAGTAAGGAATAACCTACAATCACAAGAGACACTTGAAAGGGGGTTGTTAAATGGTTGGTTGAGTGGATTTCCTAGAGAGGGCTACATCCAAGAAGTGTAATGCTTTCTAGGAGGTTGTCAATCCACCTTTTATGACAATTAAGTCTAAAAGATAAAAAGAAATGAAACTTACTTTCAATGATAAAAATGTAAATACATACAAGAAAGAAAAGATAAAGTGCTTACTAAAAGAAAATGATTAGGCATTATGCTAAGGTAGTTAGGGTCTAATCAAAAAAATTAGGGAAGGTTTTATGGTCAGAGGGAAATATAGAAAGTGGAGTTTTATCTAAGGTAAAGGGCTAAACATAGCTTACTAGAAAATTATGCCGCAGTAAACCATCAGTGGTTAGGAGAACCATCGATGGTTGGGAAACCATCAGTGGTTGAGGTAAACCATTGATGGTTGAGAAAACATTGGTGGTTACCTATGAAATTCTATAAATGGGAAAAATATAAAGTACATACTGGGATCTTAGGCTGGGAGAGGTTTGGTTATGAGATAAGAAAGTAAAATTAGGATGTTGATGACTCTGATGGATTAGAGGGATTACAAATAGGATAGATTAAATAAAATGAGCATAGAATACCTAAAACTTGGTGAGGGAATCCCAAAATTATTTGGCCAGAGTAATGGTACTTTGAGCCTTCGAATGTGGTTCTGATAGAGCTTTAGGTCACCAATGATATTTCTTGCTAAAAAGATGCTAGATACCTACAAAAGAAATTGAATGCAAAGTACTTGATCATCTCTCCTTTTTCACTTCTCCCTCCCTCCCTTTTATAAGTAGAAGTTGTTATTTTCAATACAAGAAGTTATTAATTTGATCAAGGATAAATTTTCAAAATATCATAGCTTTAAAATTTTATTCTAAAGGTAAGTTACCTTTTTAGGAGTTGCTATCTTGCACAAGAGTTGAAAATGCTTTAAAAGTTTTTTTTTAAAGTAAAAATGGGGACGTAACTGTCAATGGTTAGGTTAACCATCGATGGTTTAGGCCAACCATCAACCGTCGAGGGATCAAAGAGACTTGGTGAGAAAAGGGGGAATTAAATGATGAATTGGGTGGGGGGTTTAATAAAGTTAAATTTCAAATGTGTCTAATGATCTAGGTGGTCCACTAGACATGAGTTCAGACAAGGGTCTAAAGTAGCATGGCCTTGAAAACTGTCATGTGTAGTCTTTAGGTGTCTACACATGTAGATATTGACTTAGTTGATGACAAGATTCTTTCTATCACTTTTTATTTCAAGCTTTATATGTGTTGGTCTGCTTAGTTATTTTTGTTTATTTGTTTTCCTATTTTTTTACTTTCATTATTATGCCTTTTCTAAGTCTATATGTGTTCATTACGTGATTCCTTGTGCATTATTCTTGAGTCTATCCATATTCATATGTTAGCATTATCATCATGGTTTTTATCATTGGTGCATTATTTTTAATTATTTATTGGATCAAGAGTCAATCTTTATGCATATTTTAGCTAAGTCATCATGGTGTTTTATATCATGATACATACCATCACATGCTACATCAAAAATTGTCTTGGGAAATCTTACAAACAATGGAGCCATAAAAAATTCTCTTTGGTAACCTTAGAAAATCCTCCCACCCTCCTTGATTAAATGAACCCATTGACCATTCTAATTGTATCAATGCTAATAAGGGCAAGGATCTTCACATTATCAGCTACAACCAAATCATTCACATTAATCAATTCTTATTCTTATATTCCTCATTCCATTTTCTCTTGTGTTTGGTTGAACTAAATTTTCTTGAGGTGTATTATAATATGTAGGTAGTGCTTGGATACATGATGTACTTGGGTCAACTCAGCCACCTTTCTTCCTCTAATCATCTCTTTCATCACTTTGCACATCTTCATGTGCATGTTTGTTTGTGTCTTATTTAGTCATTAAACCATCACATCTACATTTGTGCCTGCTCATCTTTAATCTATATAACAGGTTATATCATTGAGTTATGTTTATCAATCTGTCCTACTAGGGCATAATAAAAAAATCACTATTCAATCTAGGTTATTTTAATTATTATAACTACCTATGGGTAAATAATTATTTTAACTCATCCACCATATAGGGCCATATACCTGTGCCATTGATTATAACCGCCTTTGGGCAAATTAGAGTCTCAACCTTTATTACCAATTATAATAACCTTTAAGAAAATCAATACTCTTTTTAAATCAATGCATGAAAGCATTCTCTCGATCAGATTATTCTCACCCATGGATTAATTTCATTCTTATTCTTTCTTATTTTTGAGCGACCATCCATCAATCGTATGTGTTAGCCACTCCCTCAAGGGGGCACCATTATAACCTTCCCAAAATTTGTTTAGAGATTATTATTTAATCATTATCCTCTTTCATTATTAATGGACTATTTCATTCTCTGAGAATACATTACTATGTCTTTATCTTCCAATGCCTTTCCAAATAGGGACAAACTATAGACACCTAAAACTATCCAAAACTAGCCTTCAATCGAACTTCTTACTGATTCCTACCAAACACTACAAATTAATTATAGGAATCACTAAACATTCCAAATTTATTTGTGCATATTTCATCAAATATTAGAATCATGTTGAGGTATCCCTATTTGGGGTACTATCATAAATTCATCCCCAATCACCTTGTGTCATCACAACAATCAATTTGGCCTATGGACCTATTAAGTGGGGCACTTGCACACTTAATTAAATATTGAAAGAGTTAAAAGGATAATCAAAATCAATTAAATAAATTAAACAAGATTAAGTGCCTAGTTAAATTATCCATTTGAAATTAATGAATATCTAGAAAAGGAAATTCCAAAAATCAAAATATTCCAACCTTTCATCATTATATTTATGAGTTGTCAAAGTATCCCAAAATATACTAACATGTCTAAGTTGAGAACTATGACTAGTAAATGAAAGTCATAATTGCATGATAAATTTTAACTCAACTGGAGTTAGTATTAACGCAACCTTATAATTTGAGAATTATGGATAGTAACTAAAATTCATAAGTGCATGACAACTTTTAACTCAACTCAACCTTAACTAACTTTGGGTGAGAGTTAATTACTACGGCTATAATACATGGCCATGCCCATTAATTTTTAAAATCTCTCATAATCTAAATATATAATGCTAATTTAGAGAGAGACAAGCTTTGTAATAGTGTTATGATGCCAAAATATTAAGCCAAAGCAATCATAATCCACATCAAAGTGAATGGTGCCGAGGAAAGAAGGAGCCAACAAGTTTCATTTTCCAAAGACTTCTTGATGAACAAGTCGAGCAAGACACTAAACAAAGCATTTGGAGATCCCAAGGAAGGTAAAATATTTTTGTTTTTTATGTTTTTGTTGTGTTTTCAATTAGTTTTTTCTACCTAAGCTCTCCCTAGTGTCTAGGCTAGAGGTGTTAGGATTTAGTGTGCTTATTTAGATTTGATTTTATCTTACTAACACAATACTAATCTCCCATCTTGGATTCCTTGTTCACACCTACACCCACCAATGGATAACTTATTCATGTCACAAAAATAACTATGAACTAACTACAAACATCTGTTAGCTCACCATGAAGAACTCTTAGGAATTTTTTTCTTATTTTGTTTGCCTAAAACACATGGTTCACAAAAAATACCTTTTTTGCAAAAATTAGGAAAATCAGTCATCATATCATATCTTTTCAAGTCCATTAAAGATTTATATTAAAATCTCTATATTAGAGATGTCATAACCATTATGTAGACATATTACATCTACCTATATCAATAACTACTGTAAGTTCCACTGTGGGAAGAAGCAATTTACAATGCAATCTAACCCAATTTTCCATCCTCATATCCTATATAGATGTTTTTCTATCCATCCTTTACTGAGTTGATATAAATGAGTTAATTTTCAAACACAATTTTATAACCCTTCTTGTGAATATTTACCAAATAAATAAGATTTTTTTGCAATGTGGGAACATACCAAACATTTTCCAAGTATTTGATATATCCATTAGGAAGGAGAATTTGAATTGAACAAAGACCTTGTGGAGTACACATAGACTTATCTTCTAAGGATACTAGAGGGAGAGAAGTTTCTTTTAAATTTAAAAATAAGTCTTGATTTAATGTCATGTGTTAGGTTTCTCATGTATTCAAAACCCACACATATGTGAACTCATCTTGTGCCTCATATTCCATATAAGCAATGTTCCCTAAAATAGTGATTGCATATTCATGAGAAACATTGCCAGATTCATCATAATGATGGTCATCATATTGATCAGAGTGAGACTTAGTCATTTTTTATGGCCTCTAAAGTTTTTCAAAAGGAATCCTACACTAAGAGGCAATGTGACCAAATTTCCCATATCTATGAAATTGAATATCTGATCTACCTTGACCTTTAACTCTATAAGAATTTTAATTACATCGTCTATCATTCATCTCATTTAAATGAGGATGTATATATTGTTGATTTGAATAGTTTTTCTAATGATATCCTCTACCCCAATTTTTAAATTTGCCTTCTATACAACCTTGGTCCCCTCTATAACTGTGCCCTCTATAGTTCTATTAACCAAAAGAAGATGAACTATGCTTAGAATTTGAAACATGGGTTTCATTAATTTTCTTAGATTTATTGGTAAGAGAGAGGTCATGTTGAATAATTAACTCAGCCAATTTATCAAAAGTGATGCATGTGATCTTGTTATATGCATTCAACATTTCTACAACGTTCTTATAGGACACAGGTAGTCCTTTCAATGCAGTAGTTACGATGAGATCATCATCTAATTTTATAAACCCAACCTTAGTATGATTAGTATAAATATTATTCAACTTAGACATTTACTCTCCCATATCTCCATCTTCTTCTAACGACAAAGTAAACAACTCCATGTGTGTATCTATCTTCTTATGCTTAAGCATGTTATCATACAAATTAGATAAGGTTTTCCATGCATTATAGCTATGAGAAGATTTTTAAATATGTATATAGGTATCATGAGTTAAAAAAAAAACTTTATTAAAGCTAGGGATTTAGAATCATTTAGATTAAAACTATCAAGTTTGGCTTGTTCTGTAGGCAATGTAGGATTTTCATTCTTTAAAATATCCCATAACTCATTGAAAACTAATGAATCTTCCATCAAACATTTCCAATCAAATTAATTATAAATCATTAATATATCACCATCTGAAAGCAAAATTTGAATATTTAGCATTTTGAAATGAAATTAAGTGAGATAAATGAAAGTAAATGTGACAAATATGATAAATGAAGAAAAAACACACTCACTAATATCACTTTACACAAGACAATGATTATATAGAGTTTTTCACTTAACCTCCATGTAAAGTGAAAATAAGATATCTTTGATGGGTTTTTCACTTAACCTTACAAATAAATCAAAATATTACACCCTTATTCACCAATTACATGCTTATTGTTGTCACTTAGATTTGCACCCTTTGAGGAGATGTCTCAGCTCTCCTCATCCAAATGGCATAATTGAAACACCTCTAGGATGTGGGTAGCCTAAGAATGAGGTGAATCTATAGATAGGGCTAGCTCCCTTGATGTACCACTTGTAGATCACTACTAAACCTAAGATTGTGAGGGAAAAGGAACAAAAATTGAAAGTAAACTATCCTAAAGGATGTGATACACCAAATTAGTTGATGAATACCAACCAGCTACATGTTACACATGATAACAAGGGACTAACCAAATATACACTTTTCCAATCTACATCTTCTCACATCAATAATTCATTATGAGGCTGTGATGAATGTTTAGACTAGTAGGACTAGACATGAGGCCTTGAATGACATTTTTAAAATAGGCTAACTCACTCAACCTTGACACATCATAAAATACTTCACATGACCTGAAAGAAAAAGCTTTCTAACTACAAATAGGTGAGATAATGAGATAATAATGCTAAGGAAAAAATATTCATCACATAAGCAAGATCAATAATTCAAGTGAACACACTATGAATAGTCATGGAAGAGGTAAAAATAAGTATTCTTCATTAATCCATGGTATACAAATGAGTAGGTCTTCACCGTACTCAGGTGGAGCATCCTTTACAAGGGCCAAAATGGCTAGTTATTAAAGAACTTGAGATAAAGAGGAGAAGAGAGAAGTCCAAAGGTCACAAAGACACTTGTCAAGCTAAGAAAATGAGTTACATGTGCATGAGAAGAGAGTGTGAAACTAACCATGTAGGATTACAAAGTAAAAATGTCAATCCAAGTCATGAGATTCATGAAATGTGGTGTAGGAGTTCCCTTTGCTAGCTTAGAAAACTACCTTCATGATTTAACCCTATTTGAACATCCCAAAACTGACTAAAGATAGGTCTAATGATTAGAATAAGAGGGAAGGGTTTTAGACATGACTCCCTATGCATTTGTTATAGTCTTGATCATCTAAAATCTTCTAAAAGTGAACCAAGAGTTCACTGTGTATATATCCTTCTTTAAAAATGATGAACTAGTCATGATAAAGAACCATACACAGTAAAACTTATCAAAACAAAGATCAATATTCAACCCCAATGGTGGTTCTTTGTGTTCCTCATACTTGAATACATCATCTAGATTTCTCTATGGCATTTGATATTTAGTGGAATCAGGAAGACCTTGCAAAGTCTTGATTTTCATGGTCAAAAATGGATTCTCAACCTCTATAAAAAATTGTGGGCTCACCTTCACTATAATTGGTTGTCATAATCTGACTTACCTCATTGAAATTTTGACCCAACACACTCCATCAATTTACTTGTGCATGAATTCATGTCAACTATTATATCTTCTTTGAAATGTCAATATTATCTCTATGTATGCCACATGTTGAACATGCATTAATCCACAAGATCTTGTTGTTAGTCTGTAGCTTCATGCACTTGTGCCATGTGTCAACTGCTCAAGCTTTTTTACTGTTTGACTCATCTTGTGCCATTGGATTTATAGATCCTAGCTATTACATATCATTAGATCTTTGAACTTGCACCAAATTTACCTTGACTTAGTCATTAAAATTAGACATTTTGATCTCATCTTACTACTTCCTACATTTTTGGATTGCTTTCACTTTGTCAATCTTCTCAAACTTGCTCAGTCTTTAACTCATCATTATGTCACTAAAACTTGATCACTTTATATCATTTGAGTCCATTCACTCCAGTATATCTCTTTTTCATGATTAAGCATAAGTCATCAAATCTTTTAACAAGCTTAATCATTAACTTTGAAAAGTTTATTCTCATTTGGTCTCTGTCTAACAAGCTCTGTAAATGTGACACTTATCACTTAAGCACTCACTCGAAGGTCCTTTTAACAATTTGAATTCATCAAACTCTATTGGATCTCTAATATATAATTAAGATCAAGCTATTGATCAATAAAGGACATAATATAAGTCTTAGACTTAGGAAAATATATAGTCCTTTGGTCGTTGCTCGAGTCGGTAATTGCTAGGTTGAGGGGTCGATTTCACAACAACAATGAAGGCTTAAGTTATAACTTAAGCCCTAGGGTCCAAACTATAGCAAGTAACCATAAAAATATAAAATATTATTGATTTCATGACTTAAGCCATTTGGGTTTTATTGATAAACCGTATCCATTCCAAGAGCAAAGATAAATCAATTTTGAGCTCATTCCTTCTCAATTGAACCTATGGATCATATCTCTAGAATGTTCATGAAAAAATCATAATAGATATACTATATATTTCTTTTGAAAATGTCCATAGATGATATTCTTAAAAGTATGACAACCTTTCATGACCTTGTGTATATTTTATCTAGTTATGGAGACCATTCATTTTGCCTAGAAGGTTAACTTTTCACCTATATCACTCTTGTTGCACTTAGTTGCATGACCTACAAATTAACACATTCATTACTCTTTCATAGGAGATTCATTCTGTATATCCATTTGGTCATGAAGCCTTCTTATGTGCAAGATATGGCATTAAATGATATTAAATAACTTATAATACACCCCATGACATAATACTATACCCCTAAAACATCTAAAAATCAAGTTTTTACCTAGGGACCCCAATTTGACCTACAGGGTCAAATTTGGTCAATAATTTGGTGACTCATAAGGGTGACATGACTGCTATGCTAAATATTAGTAGCCTTATTAGTCCATTGGGCTTAGGGAGTCATCTAAAGTCTGAAACCAAATAAAAGGACTTTGATAATTGACAATAAGCTTTTATCTAGACAAGACAACTAATTACCTCAACCATACAAAAAAAGGACACACACAAAGCAAAACAAACAAATTAATATGACAGACATGTGCTCAAATCACTTATCTAAAAGTAAAATAAACTAAAATAGGGATAAAAAATAAATGTGCTAAAGTAGAACTTAGAGGAATTTAAACAAAACTATCATAAAATATCCAGGCTAAAACTATGTGCACCTTTCCTCCTGGAGCAAAAGAAAGTTTGATAATTTTATTACCTCATGGGATGTTGAATTGAATGAGCCATGAAACTCTTTGACGCTTGTCTTGATGCCTACTTCTCCTTTGTTATAACTATCATCCTTTTTAGCATGATGCTCAATGAGAACCAAGAAGCTCTAAACGGGTCAGCTATGTGCATCCAAACAGTCTCAGTTATATCCAATGGTGGTTTAACAAGGCATACCTCTTTGATTTATATGGCATCCTCAATAAGACTAGGCTTCTTATTTGATTAAAGTTATTCAATCTCATCAAGGATCTCTTCATATTATGCCCAATCTTGATCATTTTCCTCTATGGAAAATTCTATCCACCTTCTTAAGTACTTGATCCTCAACTTGACCAATATCTTCAAGTTCTTGAAAAATCTTCATTTATAGATGCCAATCATCTTTATCCTCCTTGTCATCTAGAACCACCACTTCTTCAACCTTCTCTTCTTGATGCATAATATCATCAATCTAGTGTTCTTCATATTCCAATGCATCTGAGGGTGACTCAAAATCAGATAGAGTCATAGAGTCATCTCCAAGAACTATGTCTTCTACTTTGGTCTCATGAGACTCCTTTAGAACTTCAAATTCTTGAGGAGTGACTTGACCTTCATCCTTGATAATACATTCCACTTCATGTTTGAGATGGTCATCCACCACTATATGATTAGATATGGAACCCTCTTGAAATACCCCTTTCTTAGAGTCTTGGCCATATTCCTCATGGATAGTTGCAAAAGAATCTTTAGTATGTTTCTCTCTACTCAAGAAGGTAGGATTTCCCTTTTATTCACCAAGGGGGGTCTCTATGGTGATTTATTTATCATAGACACTCATGGCATTTTCTTGATCAACTATCACTTGGGCTCTTTCCTCTTCATTTTCTTCCCTCAAAATGGGTTCCTCCTCAAGAAAGGGTGAGGTGGAAGGTTGATGGATAGGTTCATGTGATGGAGATGGGATATGAAGTGTAGTGGAAGGTTGGTGAGTTGGATATGGAGTGTGGGATGGATTTTAAGGGGTAAGAGAGGGATTATTAGTGGATTTATGAAAGAGGAAAGCACTAGTAAGCTCATAGGGAAGTGACTTCTTGGGCTGATTGGAAGGAGGGAAACCTACGTAAGTAGGAGCTAAATCTTCTTGATTTGCCTTACAGAGGAGAGGCTCTTTCTCAAAGAGTGGCATAGTAGATCCTTGAAAATACTTAACAAGGTGAGAAAGGTCCAAATAAGCTACCATAGGTACTTGATTTTTCTCTTGAAGTTACTCTTCTTGGATCACCTTTACCTCCTTTTTTTGATTCTTTGCTTTTTGAATGCATCTCCATGAAGGAAATGCTCTAAGATTTTGAGGGGAAAGGACTAGAGGCTACAAGGTATCTTGTCTAAATTTAGCAATCACCACCTCCTCCTTCTTCTGCCCACTACTTTTAATGGATTTCCAAGATGGAAATGACCTAGGTTATTTAGGATGGAGGGATGGGGGTTGAATAACCTTGGATTTAATTGACTACATGACCTGGCTCCAAGATGGGAAAGATATATGTTCTTGTTTGACCTTCTAATCCTGGTTATCCTCTTCTTTCCTTACTTTCAACTCCAACTCTTTGATCTGTCTATTTATATTCTCTTGAAATATCTTTTATTTAAGATGGTCAAGAACACAAGAAGGCTCTTGAAGAGGGATGAGGGAGGTTTGCATAAGTTCAGATCCTTCTTTATCTTGGGTCCTCAAATCCATATTTACATCACCTTATCTAGCCCATGAATTCACCACTTGATTCCATCTTGGAACCTTGAAGGACTTCATAAGGGGTTCTTGAGGAAGGATGGAATCTTGGATATAAATAATAATCTATTCCACAACAAGCTATTTGTTTCTTTGATAGCTCCCTTAGATATATTTCTAAGAAGGAAAGGTTTGAAGAACACATGAAGAACTTGGTATACTTAAAGGGGCACTTGGAATGGTCTCTTGAGGAGGAATGAATGGTACATAAAAAGGTTGACGTGGTGTATATGTAAGCATATGAGATTGGTGAAGTTGGATCTGTTGTATCTCAAGGCCTTTTATCTTGTCCTCAATACTTTGAATGTAACCACCTACATCCATCATCTCACCTATGAGATTATTCCAATTTTATCTCTCAATAAGTGCACATTCTAATTTCATTCACTAAAATGACTCTCTCACATGATGAATCAAGTGAGTATGGACATCTTAGCCATAACATCTTTGTGAGCTCAACTCTAGTGCATGCTTGTCAAGGCTTATCAAATTCCACTTATGTGCTAGTATAGATGGCTCATGATAGGGTTGATGAGAATCAATATTATGATGGGCTTATTGTCCATAGGAAGGATCAAAGTAATATTCTTGCATATATGGTTGATATTGGTCCTCATATTATTGGTAAGGATCATAAGGAAGGTAAAAGCCATCCCCTTGATAATAAGGATCATGGGAAACCTGACAAGGCTCCTCATATATTTGATAGGGATCATGTTAAGGCTAATAAGACTCATATGGATTATGTTGGGACTATTGATAAAGGGGTGTATAATAGGAATAACCAACATATCTATTCATATTGACCTCATATATCAAATGAGATGCAAAAATTGATTAGAAAATTTATTTAGATATACCTAATCTACTCATAACTAGAAGTTTGATTTGGAGTCACCATTGGTGGTAATATGATTGCTTCCAAAAGCTAATTAGAGGAAAGACACACCAAGACCTTTCCACTCTTTTGGACCATGGTCCCACTAGGCATGCTAGAAACTATTATCACTTGGATTTACACCCTTTGAGGAGATGTCTCAGATTTCCTCATCCAAGTGGGACAATTGAAACACCTCTAGGATATGGGTAGCCTAAGAATGAGGTAAATCTCTAGATAGGGTTAGCTCCCTTGATGTACCACTTGTAGATCAATACTAAACCTAAGCTTGTGAGGGAAAAGGGAATGAAAACTAAAATTAAACTATCTTAAAGGAGGTGATACACTAAATTAGTTGATGAATACCAACCAGCTACATGTTACACATGATAACAAGGTAATAACCAAACATACACTTCTCCAATCTACATCTTCTCACATCAATATTTCATTATGAGATTGTGATGAATGTTTAGGCTAGGACTAGACAAGAGGCTTGAATCACATTTTTAAAATAGACTAACTAAATCAACCTTGACACATCATAAACACTTCACATGACCTGAAAGAAGAAGCTTTCAAACTTTAAATAGGTGAGATAATGAGATAATAATGCTAAGGAAACAACACTCATCACATAAGCAAGATCAGTCATTAAAGTGAACACACTATGAATAGTCATGGAAGAGGTAAAAATAAGTAGTCTTTATTGATCCATGGTATACAAATGAGCAGGGCTTCACCATACTCAAGTGGAGCATCCTTTACAAGGGCCAAAATGGCTAGTTCTTATAGAACTTGAGATAGAGAGGAGAAGAGAGAAGTCCAAAGGTCACAAGGACAATTATAAATCTAATAAAATGAGTTACGTGTGCATGATAATAGAGTGTGAAATTGATCATGCATTAATGTTATTGTGATTGAGGCATTAATGTTGTCATTGATGTCAAAGGTTTATGAGTATCATTGATGTCCCAGAGATGTTCTTATGATGTTACATGGTGAGTGTTCTTGATGACTTGAGCATGGTTTAGTAGTCTTTGAGTTATGTATAAATAATCTTGATTGAATAAAGTTATTGGTTGATATCATTACGAGATAGCTTGTTTGAGTTCAAGTCTTTGAGTACTAGGAGTCTTGAGAAGCCTAGTCTAGGCCCTTGAGAATTTGTATGCATGAATCATAGTGAAGATTGGTGAATTATGTTAGTATAGGCATGAAAGAGTGTATAAAGTTGTGTAATCATGATAATGAGGCAAATAAGTCTTTATAAGAGTCCCAATGTCAATTTTGAGGCTTAGTCATTGCATGAAGAGACCTAGTGAGAAGGCATTAACTTGGTAGTTTGATGAGGTGAGCAGTATGAGGCTTGTGATAAGTATATTGGTAGTGTGTGAGCATGGTATGGTATTTTATGACATTAGGATGAGTTTTTTATATTATGTCAATTGGTTTTAAGGTATTTTCAAGGTCAAAGTGCGACTAGTAGTTCAAGGCCTAATGTGCAAAGAGACCTAGTGTGGCCTGAGGGGTCAAGTTTAGTTTCTAAGGTGGTATAGCTCAAAATAGATTTTATAGAGGTGTGAGAGGTTGTTTAAAGTAATTTTTTTAAATTTGAGCTCTTGAGTTGAAGAAGAAAGCATAAAAAATGAATTTGAGGTCTTTCAAGTGCTAGAATGAGGTGTTGCAAACCCAAGAAGGATTTTCTCATGATTGTTGGCACATGTAATTGTTTCATGGGAATTTTATATCTTAGGGAGAGATTAAAAAGGTTCCTAAAAAATATTTATAAGCATTAGGATTTGGTTTTAGGGGTAGATCTTTATGAACAAATGTTAATAATCAAAACTAGTCTAAAGCCCTCCTAAAACCCTCATAGTGACCCAATATGGAAGATCTTGATGGAATTGTATTAGAATGGATTGGGTGATCTATTTTAATGATTTTATCATATATAGGACTCTCCCAAGCACATCTAGGTGGAATTTTTCTATCAGATGAGTAAGTGGAAGCTATAAGAAATCACTTATTTCTTGGATTTTTTATGTAGCAAGTAGGTTTAACCAAGTTAAAACATGAAATTGGATGGATTTTGAATATTGAGACTTAAATATTATTCCCATGGTGATTTTTTAGTAGGTTCTAGAATATAAATATGCTAAATTTCCCATGGAAGTTGACCTATCGCTAAAAAGCCTAGTGAGGAAGACAATAAGAAAACTAGGTAGAAGTGGGAATGAGATTAGGGAAGTGTTTTCATGGAATAGGGTTGAATAAAATTGAATAAAAATATTTTTTAATTTTTTTAACACATTTACATATTGGTTATATGCTTTGGAGGTCAATGAAGATGTTGTTTAAAAGATGACCTGTCTAGTGAAGATAAAACAATGAAGATGAAAAGTTGAGAGATTGGTCTGTGTTGATGGCTTAAAATTGCGCTTGATCTTAACCAATCAACAATGGGAAGTTTCAAGCTATGGGATGATGCAGCTTGAAACAACCTCCAAATTTTAGATAAGCTGGTCTCTTCTTTGTATTGGGTGTTGGGGAAAAGGGATAGGAGATTAAACAAAAATGCAAATGCAGGAATTAAAACCTAACTATGGTGATGTGCCTGAGTGTAATCCTAATCCTAACCTGAGCAAAGTGAGACTATTATAGGACTCAATTACATTTAAGAGCAGACAAGTACATGATCAATGTAAAAGATTGAAATAATAGAAATAGAGGCTCATAACAGGGAAGTCTTTCACCGAGATATAGGGAATGTCAACAAGGGCATAGTGTTCAATCTTTTTAACAGAATCTTCCAATCACATAAGAGGTGTAGAAGTCATGTACAGTTATGTAAACCTTCCTATTCAAGAAAATGAGACAAAAGCAAATAACATTCCTAATCACAAATCTAGAGAATCTATAGTATAGACTACTTTGTAAATGACACAAACAACACCAACCAAGGCATGGAGCTCAAATTTCCTTAATTCATTCAGCCACATAAAGGGCATAGAAACATGCACGATTATATCAAATTTACAACTCAAGAGAATTGAGACAAGAGAAAATGATATTACTAGTTAAAAACATTAGAAAGTCTAAAACTATGAGAAATCCCCCCTCTTTTTTATGATTTTACAATCCTCATTATATAGCCTCAGATGTCTCTTTACATCACCTTCTTTCCCACACAATTCTACTCCATCATCACTCGCAGGGGACAAAACAGATGGTGCCTTTAATGCTTCAAATGTATCTTGGTCTTATCAGGAAGGGCCATGCTAGAGTGGGATGGTTGTTCTGACTGAGACATGGCAATTCATGTCTAGTACCTCCCTTTGCGCCTAAAATTCTTTGCTCCATCACCCATTTGGCCACTCAACTATCTACTCTACCTCTACTTATAGGGGACAAATAGATGGCATCTTCAATGCTTACAATCCCCAAAAATCTACCTAATGCACTATTCTATCTACCTAGAATAACTCTTGCTGAGCTTCCCTCCATTTTTCTGTAACAAATAGATGGACACTTGGTTCTATTGAAATGGAAGAGGACACTTAGTCAATCTATGAAAATTCTCCCTTTCGATCTAGAAGGCACCAGAGGATGACACTTGGCCACTTCTTCTTTCTCTATATTCTAATCAGGAATGCTCCACCTTCGACACCTATCATAATCTGCTTCCTCGATATTTTATAGTTTTATCAAAATAAAAATCACCACATTCCTTGCTCAGGCAACCTTTTAAGAAGGGATAGATGCATGTGGCAGTCTTTGCACGTTAACACTTGGTGCTTCTTTAGTCCTTTGAAATAACATCTGGTACCCACCGAAATCTTTATTCGATAATGAGGCTCAAAGATGGTTTCTCAAAAGTTGACATGTGGTGACCTCCACAGCTCCTGGGAAGATATGTGCCATCTTCTGCTTCTTCTTCTAGGGGTATGTGGCACCTTCTACTTTCTCTAGGGATGGAGTAGAAAGGGACTCAAAGAGTGACACTTGGCATCCTCTGCTACTCTTCAGTACTTAAGCAAAATGAAATGACACCTTCATGTGTTGAATGAAAGCATTGGACCAAAGTCTCCCAGATGCCGACATGTGGTGACTTCCACTGCTTCTTTAAAAAAGGTGGTTCAAGGCCTTCCGTGACTGCCACCTGGCACTTTCTGCTACTTCTATTGCTTAACTCATTAAAAGTCTTTATCGAGGAGTAAAATGAAATGCAAGTGCCTTTATGAGACTCAAACACTGACACATGGTGTGTTTTTCTTAGCTATTATTGGGTACATAGCACATTCCATGGCCTTCTCGAAAGTCACAAAAAGGGGCTCAGAAGTCACCTGCTGGCTAGCTCTGTGATTCAAAAAGTGACACTTGGTAACATCTGCTGTAACTTGATACTTGGGAAAAAATGAGATGAAAGAAACAAGAAGGGGAAAAAGACCCATGCTCAGAGGATGACACTTGGTAGCATCCACTACCCTTTGACACTTAGGTAAAATGAACCTGCCCTCTACTCCAAAACTCTGCTGCGATGTTCAAGGTATGCAGAAACCAAAATTGTAGTGCTTGACTAAAAAATTAAATATAACATAGAGTAAAAATTTACTCTACAGTTACTAGCTACCCCTAGGACTTTTGAGCCTGCTCAAAAAGAACTCTACTTCCTGCTAGATCAAAATTGTGAAAATTATAGCCTCAAAAGAGTTGTTGACATATGTTTAGAACATTTATTTAAAAGAAAAGTGGGGAAACAATGGAAAAACAATGCGAGAAAGGGAAATTATTTAACTATAATACATGAGAGACCCAAGTCAATTGAAATGTTTCAAATAGATTTCATTTATTGGAATCTCTTCAGGTTCTCCTTCCATTGACTCTAGCTCAAAAGAATTCTTCTGCTTGCATGCGTGAATTCTATACGGGCCAGTCCATAGCACCTAAAATTTGGTATGCTAACCTGGTTTGGTAGCCCTTGCATCCCATTTCAAAACAATTGAGCCCACTTCAAAATTAGGATTTGAAGTCCTTTTATCAAAACAATTCTTAACCATTCCCTAATGCTTGATCAATGAATCATGGGCCATATCCCTCTTTTCCTAAACCTCTAGAAGTTCTGTGAGTCTAACCTACATGGGGCCATTTTCTTCAATCTCAATTTATTTGATCAGCTGAAGAGTAGGGATTTCTAAACTTAGGGGGATCATAGTAGACATTCCATATACCAATTCATACAGGGACATTTTGATCACCTACTTAGGCATGATTCGATCATCCCATAATGCTAGATTTTTATGCCACTCTTTGTGATGATCAGCCCTTTTTCTTTTGATGAGTCTTATCAGGTTCTTGTTGGTTGATTCTGCCAGACCATTACCTTGAGGGTAATAGTTAGATGAAGTTTTCAAATATATTCCATGCCTCAAGGCAAATTCAGATACTTTAGACCCAAATAATGCTTTAGCATTATCCAAAATGATGGTGCGAGGAGCCCCAAAGCGAGTAGTGATATCCCCTAGAAAATCTAGGATCACATTCTCTGTTCCTTCCTTAAGTGGGACTGCCTCTATCCATTTGGTGAAATAGTCTGTGGCGGTTAATATCCATTTGTGATCCATACTGGATATTAGATTTATCATTCTAATGAAGTCAAGACCCCATTAAGCAAATGGTTCATCCATAATTATAGGACTGAGGGGCATGGCTGCATTCCTCCTCATCCCCACATAATACTGGCAGGATTGACATTTTCTAACCAGTTGATAACAGTCTGCAAACAAAGTAGGCCAAAAATATCCTGCCTCACTTATCTTTATGGTTGTGGTCTTTGCAAACAAATGCCCCCCTGATGTTCCATGATGCATTTCATGTAGTATCCTTTTAGCTTCATCCTGTTATACACATCTTAACAATTTTCCATCAGAATTTCTTCTAAAAAGGACTTGTTCAGTTAAGACAAAATGAACTCCCTGTATCTTATAATATCTCCTCTTGTTTTGAGGGAGTTCTCTCAGATAAACCCCATTTTTCATAAATTGAATCCTTCTTGTGACCCAAGATTCCTGATCAACCTCTTGTAATTTTAGCACCATCTCTGTCTCTCATTCTAAATTTGCTTCCTCATGTAACATTTTTTCAAGTTCTTGGATTAGATATTGGCACAACCCCCTACCTCTAACCAAATTGGTGGGTCTGACTTCCACATCATATTCAAGGATCTTAGTGATCCAATTGGCTCTTTTCTTAGTAATCTCCCCCTCCATGATGTATTCCCTGACACTTGGATGAGCTACAAGTATCAAAATTTTGTTCCCTGATATCAGATGCTTGAATTTCTTGAGGGCTTTTACCATGGTATAGGCTTGTCTTTCCACAAAATTATACCTAGTCTCATAATCTTAGAGAGTTCTTGAGAAAAAGGCTATTGGGTGCTCCCCCTCTAGTTTGTCATTCTTTTGAGTCAAGACAACAACAATACTTGACTTCCCTCTATAGACATACATTACAAAGGGCATGGAAAAATCTAGGTTCTTGAGCACTGGGGCTACCGAGATAGCCTTCTTGACCCCCTCAAAAGCTTGCCTTCCTTCTATAGTCCACTTGAAGACTAGGTCCTTTTTTAGCAAGAGTGTCATTGGTTTAACCAAGCCTACAAAATTAGATATGAATTTAATGACAAAATTGATCTTCCCTAAAAAGGACTGGATTGCTTTACAGATGATGGGGGTAAGTATACATAGACATAGGTGGGCTTATAGCTTTAGGAACTTCTTGAGGTAAGGGTATGGAAATTTTTAGGAACATAGGCATGGGAGGCCTTGGAGGTAACTTTCAAGCATCAATTAAATGATTCTTAGCTCTGACTGCATAGTTATAAGCCGCTGGCAAAGTGTGTCCTCCTAGTGACTGAATCATAATAGATATATCTAAATTTAAATCTTTGAGATAGAATACTATAGCTATATGAGGTGGTGGTTTAGCTACAATAGGGATTCTATCCCAACTTTTTTAGAATCTGGTATTGAAATCAGTCATGTCCTCCTATGGTCCCCTTTGAATGGTGATTAATTGTTGTAATAAAGAAGACTTATCACCCTTCTCTACAAATCTTTCAAAGAAATGATCTCCAAGCTCATCCCATGTAGATATGGTATTTGGGGTCAAAGACCAATACCATTCTAAAGCCTTCCCTTTGAATGAGGCTGCCAACAACCTTAGAGCCACATTTTGCTCTGTGATGCCATGTATGGCACAGACATCTGATACATCTTGAAGATGTTCCACAGGTATTTTTGAGTCTTGCCCACTAAAATTGGGTAGTGCTTTTAGAACATTTACTGGGATAAGATCCCAAATAGCTGGTGGTGTTGGGAGGATGAAGGGGCTACCAGTGTTCCAACTTTCATAATTTTTCAAGGGTACATGGGCTCCCATGTTTGGTACTGGTACAAATTGGTTAGCTCTTCTTCTTGGACTAAT
The DNA here is from genome assembly GCA_037957365.1 of Torreya grandis. Classification (NCBI taxonomy): domain Eukaryota; kingdom Viridiplantae; phylum Streptophyta; class Pinopsida; order Cupressales; family Taxaceae; genus Torreya; species Torreya grandis. The sequence goes on along the minus strand of JARHVA010007915.1, from coordinate 53,308 downwards.
TACCAGAGGTGGCAAAATAATACCTATATTTGTAGCAGATTGTGATCTGGTGACTGGTCCACAACTCTAACTCCTCATAGCTCTCTGGTTCATGTGGTCTTGAAAGAAACTTTGAGACAGTCCCACTAGGTATGCTAAAAACTATTGATGGCTTAAAATTGCACTTGATCTTAACCAATCAACAATGGGAAGTTTCAAGCTATGGGATGATGTGACTTGAAACAACCTCCAGATTTTAGAGAAGTTGGTCTCTTCTTTGTATTGGGTGTTGGGGAAAAGGGATAGGAGATTAAACAAAAATGCAAATGCAGGAATTAAAACATAACTATGGCGATGTGCCTGAGTGTAATCCTAATCCTAACCTAAGCATAGTGAGACTATTATAGGACTTAATTACATTTAAGAGCAGACAAGTGCATGATCAATGTAAAAGATTGAAATAATAGAAATAGATGCTCATAATAGGAAAGTCTTTCACTGAGATATAGGGAATGTCAACAAGGGCATAGTGTTCAATATTCTTAACAGAATCTTCCAATCACATAAGAGGCATAGAAGTCACGCATAGTTATGTAAACCTTCTGATTCAAGAAAATGAGATAAAAGCAAATAACATTCCTAATCACAACTCCAGAGAATCTATAGTATAGACTACTTTACAAATGACACAGACAACACCAACCAAGGCATGGAGCTCACATTTCCTTAATTCATTCAGCCACATAAAGGGCACAAAAACATGCATGATTATATCAACTTTACAACTCAAGAGAATTGAGGTAAGAGCAAATGATATTACTAGTCAAAAAATTTAGAAAGTCTAAAATTGTGATAAATCCCCCCCTTTTTTTTATGATTTTACAATCCTCCTTATATAGCCTCATATGTCTCTTTACATTGCCTTCTTTCCTGTGCAATTCTACTCCATCATCACTTGCAGGGGACAAAATAGATGGTGCCTTCAATGCTTCAGATGTATCTTGGTCTTATTTGGAAGGGCCATGCTAGAGTGGGACAGCTACTCTGACTGAGACATAGTGATTCATGTCTAGTACCTCCGTTCGTGCCTGAAATTTTTTGCTCCATCACCTATTTGGATACTCAACTGTCTACTCTACCTCTACTTCTAGGGGACAAATAGACGGCATCTTCAATGCTTGCAAACCCCACAAATCTACCTGATGCACTATTTTATCTACTCGAAATAACTCTCATCGAGCTTCCCTCCATTTTGCTATAACATATAGACAAACACTTGGTTCTATTGAAATGAAAGAGACCACTTAGTCAATCTATGAAAATTCTCCCTTTCAATCTAGAAGGCACCAGAGAATGACACTTGGCCACTTTTGCTTTCTCTATATTCCGATTAGGAATGCTCCACCTTCGACACCTATCGCAATCTACTTCCTCGATACTTTGTAGTTTTATCAAAATCAAACTCACCACATTCCTTGCTTGGGAAACCTTTTAGGAAGGGATGAATGCACATGGTAGTCTTTGCATGTTGACACTTGGCACTTCCTTAGTCCTTTGAAATAATGTTCGGAACCCACCACAATATTTATTCAACAATTAGGCTCGAAGATGGTTTCTCAGAAGTTAACACATGGCAACCTCTGTTACTCCTGGGAAGATACGTAGCATCTTTTGCTTCTTCTTCTAGGGGTATGTGGCACCTTTTGCTTTCTCTATGGATGGAGTAGAAAGGGACTCAGAGAGTGACACTTGGTAGCCTCTGCTGCTCTTCAGCACTTAAGCAAAATGAAATGATGCCTTCATGTGTTGAACAAAATTATTAGACCAAAGTATCCCAGATGCTGACATGTGGTGACTTCCACTACTTCTTTAAAAAAGGTGGTTTAGGGCCTTCTGCGACTGCCACCTGGCACTTTTTGTTGCTTTTATTGCTTAGCTTGTTGAAAGTTTTTATCAAGGAGTAGAATGAAATGCAGGTGCCTTTATGAGACTCAAACATTGACACGTGGTGAATTTTGCTTAGCTATTATTAGGTACATGGCACATTTTGTAGCCTTCTCAAAAGTCATAAAAAGGGGCTTGAAAGTCGCCAGCTAGCTAGCTTTGTGATTTGGAAAGCAACACTTGGCAGCATCCGCTATAGCTTGATACTTGGGCAAAAATGAGACAAGGAAACAAGAAGGGGAAAAAGACCCATGCTCAAAGGGTGACACTTGGCAGCATCTGCTACTCCTTGACACTTAGGTAAAATGAACCCATCCTTTGTTCCAAAACTTTGTTGCGATGTTCAAGGTATGCAGAAACCAAAATTGTAGTGCCTGACTGAAAAATTAAATGCAACGTAGAGTAAAAATTTATGCTACAGTCTGTAAGAAACATATTGTCACTAGACCATGATATATCTCTATATGATATTTACCTATTGATCTCATAGGATCATACACATGTACTAATATTTCCTAAAATTTCCTAGATAGGTACTAAAAGTCATAATCACCATGACTAGTCTTCAAGGTAGAATGGCAGTTCTAGATATACAAGATGGAGTGATGAGTTTTAGATGTTATATCATGAGTTAATGTATATAGTGAGCATATTATGTTTTTTTGGATATATATGATCTAAATATGACTTATATAATTTTTATAGTTATTTTAATAATTTGAAATATGGAAGCCAAAAGGACTTGTCTAGCTGAGCAAGAACTGTGAAAGAGAAGGTTAGTAAATTGGTTTGTAAGACCAATAGTTGACACTAGAAATTGTGATATATATATTTTAGTATTTTATATAGGTCACATATGAAAAATAGATTTTCATAATAAGTCTTTTAATTTTCATTACAATATTTAAAAACAACATTCTATAGGACTATGCTTTGGAACATTCAGTCATTTTTTTGTGTGTTAGTAAGATTGATGTTTCTAAGTCATTATACCCAATTTGGAAGTGTTTAAATCATATGTTGATGTTATATATGTTACATGGCATATTATACATGCACATGGAGTGTTTTAAAGTTCCTATACTGATGTTTGAGGTCAAATTTATAAAGACTGGGTTCTGAGCAAATTGGCAGTTTTGAGTGAACTTTTTATAGAGGTGTTTCTGAGTATTTAAAGCCTGAGTGATGGTTTCTAATGAGTTTTATGATGAACCTTAGGTCATGAAGTTTCTATAAATTTTTTTATTGTTCCTATAATGTGTTTTTAAATTTTTTTTTAGCTTTGTCCTTGAAGATAGTCTTTTTGGGGTAATTAGACCTAATAGGTCTTTAAGGCCTAATAGTGCTTTCAAGGTGTGAGGGAAGGATTTATGACTTATTCAGCATGGAGGAGGTTATTTTAGGTTTTCATATAAGTGTTTTAAAGGTTTGAGTTTATTTTTGAGGTCCATCTGGGTCATATAGGTTCAATTTATTCCATGAAAAGGATAGACCTAATTGCAATTTGGTCTCTACTAGGCCTAAAAAGAGAAGGTGGTCTAAGTGAGTTTGGATGACCTACTGGTGATCCTATTTTGATTTATTATTGTGTGTAACATGTAATAATACATGTTTTAGGTCTAACTTTGATGTATTAGTGCTTTTTCAAATATAGAGAGTGAGTGATCTAGTGACAAGTATAAGAAGAAGGCCAAATAGGCATATTTGGGCTAGTTAGAGGCATGAGAGTGTGAGCAAATAAAATAAAAATTTGAGGACAAGAAGGTCATTTAGACAATAATATGGGAGTATATTATTATTAATGAATATATAATATAATTTCTAATAGGTTATTTAAGAAAGATAGAAGAGTGAGGAGATAAAATTAAGGTGATCATCATTAGTTGAGTGAGCAAAAGGTGTCCAAATTGGATCATATATTCTATGTGGCTAAATTTATGTTGATTCACGTAGGGTGTTGGTGCTTCCTTTCAAGTTGATGCTTGTTAAAAGCCTAGTTGATTTAATGCTTGACTAGTGAGGGGTTGGTTTTCCTTGTGAGGTTGGTGCCTCACTAAATCTTAATTCATTTCTTATAATAATATATTCCAATATGTTTTTCAATGGGTTTTATTCCCCATGAGGGTTTCCCACATATCCTTGTGTTCATATGTTATATGATTATGTGGATTCTTGTTTATGCATTAGTTGATGTATGTGTTTGAATGAATGCTTCATGAATGATAAGTGAAATTGAATGATTTTTTTAAGGGAACTAATTCATCCCCCCCCTTAGTGGATATGTTTCCAAAAATTGATATCAGATCAAGTCCTTTTGAGTAGGCCTAATATCCTAAATTAGATTCTAAGAAGCATATGTATGGCTAATTATCAAGTTTAAAGAGATATTTCTAAGTGTAATGATGATAAAAATGAAGATCATTTCATAACACAAGCTAATTTTGTAAGAAAAATTATGAAGAGGCTTGAAGGACAGTTGATGTCATCTAAGTTTTGTGTTAATAATGTTACCAATCATGATGAATGTGATCAAGTTGGCAATGGAGTTCTACTCTTAGCTAGAGAGGTAGATTGTTCAAAGGAAGAAGACATCATTTGTGATGAATAAGTTCTCTATAACAATGAAGAAGGATAAGTTGAAGTGGATCTTGAAGCTAAAATATTAATTTCCATAGAGGATTTGAAGCATCAAAAGAAGAGGAAGCATGAGTTGAGATCTATGGTCAAGGATCTCAAGGAACATGTTTGTATCTTGAAGAGTGATATGTTCAAAGAATCCAAAAGAGATGAAATGACTATTCAAGATCTTAAGGATCAATTATGGGTTGCTAACACGAATTTCATATCAAAATAGGTTGAGTTTAACCAGTTGAATATAGAGCTAGATTCTGTGAAGGTTGAACATGAGAAGCTCATAGTTAATATGAGCAAGGTTGAGAAGGATAGTAAGGAATCAATTCAAGTCAAGTGTTTGAACATGAAAATCAATAAATATAGACCTATCAAATAACCCAATGCAATAAGGTATACAAATTCATTTAATGGTTATTGTTTATCATGTATCTAGTTTGGCCATAGAGTAAGAAAGTGTAGAGTAGTCTCAAGTGATGATCAATCATGGAACTATGGAAGGAGAATAATTTGGTCAAAGGGAGATTAGAGTCATCATCAATAAAGAGGTATGAGTGATGTTGTTTATTAATATTGTCATTAGGTTGGTCATATTTCTATATTATGTCCAATTGGAGTAAGTAGGTCCTCAAGATATGTTAAGGGAAATGAAGCTTCTAAATTGAATAAGATGGTTCAAGTGTTTGTTTGGAAACCAAAGATATTTAATCTTGATTATATTGAGCCCAAGAGTCAAGATGGACTCTTTTTTGTGGTAGAACAAGAATTAGAAGTGAAGGAGTGTCAAGAATGTGTGTTATCTACATATGTTGACAAGATAGTCAAAGAGAAGATGGATGATGACAAGGAAGATAATTCAAATGTTCCAGTCAATCCCAAATGGATTTTGAATAGAGACTATCAATCACATGGTTTCAAGGTGGCTAAGAAGAGTGGATTGGAGGTTTGGGAATCTCTTGAATTTATGTTATTCTAGTAACCTATGGAAAAGGGTAATTCCATTACACTTCATGGAGACACTCATCAGTTAGTGGAAGCATGGTGGTTGTTTGTTCTAAGGGGGAGAATTTTAGATTGTTCATGAGATCCAAGAGTAGGTGTGTGTGACAAAAAGGTATAAAAAGACATAGAAACATATTGGATTTTGTTGACATGACTATACCTTATGGGCATGATCAATGGTGGACAAGGGTAAGTAGTAGAGCTATTTTTTGGTCATAAATTTTAAAGGAATTAGTCATATGAATTTGTGATATGAACTTAAGGTCATAAATAATAATTATATATGTTTTGTATAGTAAATTTGGGTGATGATGTAGGTGTTTGAGCATATGACATGACTAGCATGTAATGAGGGTTTCAAGACTCCACGGGATAATAAGATCTACAAGAGATTTCATAAAATTAATTAACTTGTAGATACTTTCAAAATTTAATGAACATTAGATGGATTATTTTGAAATGAATCATGAGGAATTGAAGTGATCTAGGTGATCAACAGAATTTATATAGTGCTTAGCATTTTTTAATAGTCAAGTGGAACATAGATTGGTCTGTAGAACCAATGTGAACATTAGAAAAAAAAAATCTATGAGAAAAGATCAGGTTAACTTACTATATATGCCTTAAGGAAGATCACAAAGGTCTGAGCTTGAAAAGCATAGTGAAACCATGAAAATCTAGTGAGTGTAAGGTGACTATAGAGTTGGTTGTTTTGAGTCATTACCATGTGGATTCAAGTGATCTTGGTGAATGTCAAGGTGACATTAGGATCATATAATGCATGGGGATAGTGTATGAGGTCCTTTAAAAAGTAGGTAAAGTACAAGAATGATCAGAGTACTCTTAATCAGAGGTCTAATATGCCATAGCAGTCTTTACAGAGTTTCATGAATGTTGCATGAAGAGGTGCTTAATGGTATTTGTCATGAATAATGTTTGAAAAAGGTCTGACATAGAAAATGAGGTCTCATTGACCTAATTGAGATTTGGTTGTGGAAGATGGTATGAGCTAGTTTGAGCCATGATGGCTTGTGAAACATAAAGGGGATAGATTGATGCATGAAGAATATTTTGATGACATATGGATATTGAATATGTTTGTATATGTATGAATAATATTTTTCCTTTGGAAAATTTTTATTGATTGCAGAAATTCCTAATGTGTTTAGGTCTCTATGAGATCTAATTGAATATGGTTGTCATTACTAAGAAGATGTTTTGTCAAAGGGGGAGTTCCTTCTTCAGTTGTTTCCAGATATCAAGCAAGATGAGTGTTATTCATAGGTTGAGGTGTGAATGAGCTTAGGGGGAGCATTTCTATGTGTTGAGAGAGAGAATGATCTTGTTTGGAGAGAAAGGGTGTGTTTCCAATTTTTCTAGGTCTAAGGATTAGATAGTTATCAGAGATGACCCTTTGTCATTAATGTTAAAGGGGGAGAAAGATCAGATTGGGAGAAAGAATAGTTTGGGGGAGATCCATCTTGAATAAATGAGAATGATCTACTTTGTTAGATTTTTTTACATCAATGACAAAGGGGGAAATTATTGAGGTATATTCTTGTTGTTGTGATTGAGTCATTAATGTTTTCATTGATGTCAAAGGTTTGTGAGCATCATTGGTGTCCTAGAGATGTTCTTATGATGTTGTATTGTGAGTGTTCATGATGACTTGAGAATGGTTTAGTAGTATTTGAGTCTTTTTATGAATAATATTGATTAAATAATGTTCTTGGTTGATATCATTGAGAGATATCTTGTTTGAGTTCAAGTCTTTGAGTACTAGGTGTCTTGAGAAACCTAGTCTAGCCCTGTGAGAAGGTGTATGCATGAAACATAGTGAAGCTTGATGAATTGTGTCAATACAAGAATATGAGGGTGTATAAATTTATGTAATCATGATAATGAGTCAAATAATTCTTCATAAGAGTTCCAAGATCAGTTTTTAGGCTTAGTCATTGCATGAAGAGACCTAGTGAGAAGGCATTGGCTTGGTAGCATGATGAGGTGAGCAGTATAAGGATTGTGAGAAGAATATTGGTAGTGTGTGAGAATTTTATGAGGTTTTATGAGATTAATATGAGTTTTTTAGAGAAATTCAAGTGGTTTTAAGGGATGTTCAAGGTCTAAGTGTGATTGGCAGTTCAAGGCCTAATGTGCAAAGAGACCTAGCGTGGCCTAATGAGGGGTCAAGTTAAATTTCCAATGTGATAGAGATCATGAGAGATTTTACAGAGGTGTGAGAGGTTTTTTTAAATATTTTTGTGTAGTTTTAGGTCTTTAGTTTAAGAAAAAAATATAAAAAGTGAATTTCAGGTCTCTTGAGTGCTAGAATAAGGTGTCATAGACTGGAAAAGGATTTTCTCATGCTTTTTGGCATGTGTGACTATTGTATGGGAAGTTGAGATTATAGGGAGAGATGTAAAAGGTTCATAAAAATTATTTATAATCATTAGGAGTTGGTTTTAGGAGAAAACCTTTATGAACAAATGTTAAGAATGGAAACTAGTCTAAAACCATCTTAAAACCCTCATATTGACCCGATATGGAATATCTTGATGGAAATGGCTCAGAATGTATTGGATGATCTAGTTTTATGATTTTAAAATTTATATTACTCTCCCAAGAACATATAGGTGGAATTGGTCTATCATATGAGTGAGTGGAAGCTACATAAAATCCCTTATTTCACAAATTTTTGATGTAGCAGGTAGGGTTGACCAGGTAAAAACATGAAAGTGGTCAGAGGTTTAAGATTGAGAATTATATATTATTACCATGATGGTTTTTTATAATTTTATATACTTAAAATATGCTAAAATGGTCATGAAAGTTGACCTAAAGCTAAAAAACCTAGTGAAGAAGATAGTGAGAAAAACCAGGCAGAAGTGAGAATGAGATTAGGGAAGTGTTGTCATGGACTAGGGTTGAATAAATTTGTATAAAAATGTTTTTAAAAATTGGTAACAAATGTACATATTTTTTATATGTTTTTTAGGTCAATGAAAATTTTGAAAATGTTGTTCATAAAATGACCTGTCTAGTGAAGATGAAAAGTTGAGAGATTGGTCTAAAAGACAAATATTGTCACTAGACCATGATATCTCTATGTATAAGAGTTACCTAATGATATCATAGGATAATAATAATGTATAAATATATCATAAAATATACCACATAGGTATTGAAATTCATAATCACCGTCATTGGTCCTCAAGGCAAAATGGCAGTTCTGGGTATGCAAGATGGAGTGATGAGTTTGAGATGTTATATCACAAGTTAATGTGTCTAGTGCATGGTTTGATAGTTTTTGGGATATATATAAACTAAAAATCATTTATATAATGTTTATATTTAGTTTAATAAGTTGAAATATAGAAGCCAAAATGGATTGTTTGGTTGAGTAAGAACTATGAAAGAGAAGGTTAGTAAATTGGTTTGCAAGACAAATAGTTGAAACTAGAAATTTTGATCTATCTATTGGATGATGTTTTATATTTCACATAGGAAATATGAATGTGCATAATAATTATTATAATTGTACTTGTAGTATCTAAAAAATAACATTCTTCAAGACTATGTTTTGGAGCATTCAGGTAGTTTCTATGTGTTATTAAGATTGATGTTCCTGAGTCATTATACCCAATTTGGAAGTGTTTCAAGAATAAAGTTATTTTATTTATATGTATTGGGATATTATACATGAATTTAGTGTTTTTTAAAGTTACTATACTAATGTTTGAGGTCAAATTGCTAAATATTAGGTTCTGAGCAAATTGGTAGTTCTGAGTGAGCTTTTTGTAGAGGTGTTTATGAGTATTTAGATCCTAAGTGATGGAGTATAATGAGTTTTATGATTACCATAATTTAAATAGTTTTGAATACATATTTTTATTTTGCATAAAATATGTTTTTACAAGTTATTTGAGCTTTATCTTTAAAGACAATTTTTTTGGGGTAATTAGGCCTAATAGGTCTTTAAGGCCTAATGGTGCTTTCAAGGTGTGAGTGAAGGATTTGTGAATTATTGAGCATGGATGAGGTTATTTTAGGTTGATAGATAGGTTTTTAAAAGGTTTTATTTCTTTTTTAAGGGCCTTTTGGGCCAAAAATTTCAAGTTATTGTTTGGAAAGGATAGGCCTAATTGCAATTAGGTCTCTACTAGGCCTAATAAGAGAAGGTGGTCTAAGTGAGTTTAGAAAACCCAATGGTGATCCTATTTTGATTTATTATTGTATGTGGCATGTCATAATACATGTTTTGGGTCTGAATCTTATGGATTAGTTCTTTTCCCAATAGATAGAGTGAACTAGTGACAAGTATAAAAAGAAGGCCAAATAGGCATATTTGGGCCAGTTGGAGGCATGAGAGTGAAAGTGAATAAAAGATAAATTTGAGGAGTACAAGGAGGTAATTTAGAACATAAAATTAGAGTATAAAATCAGTCATGAATATCCAATATAATTTATGAGTATGATGAGCAAGGTCATATGACCTAAATTTATCAATAAGAGGACTAGTTAACTGAAGAGGCCTAATAGGCTATTTGAGAGAGATAAAGAGTGTGGAGAGAAAATGAAGGTGATAATCATCAGTTGAGTGAGAAAAAGGTGTATACATTTGATAAAATATTTTATGTGGCTAAGTTGGTGTTGAGTCACCTAGGGGGTTTATGCCTCCTTGCAAGTTCGTGCTTGCTAAAGGCCTAGTTGACTTGGTGATTGACTAGTGAGGGGTTGGTGCTCCTTGTGGGTTTGGTGCCTCACTAAATATTGATTCATTACTTATACAACTATATTCCAAGATATTTTTTAGTGGTTTTTATTCCCCATGAGGGTTTCCCACATATCTCTTATGTTCATATGTTGTATGCTTATGTGGATGCTTGTTTATGTATTGGTTGATATATGTGTTTGAATGAATGATTTTTGTATGATAAGTGAAATTAAATTATTCTTATAAGGGAACCAATTAATCCCCCCTCTTAATGGATTTGATTCCAAAAAAATATCCTAGTTTCACTTTTATATTTTTTTCCATTCATCTACAGGACGTACAAGTTTGAATATGGGTCGTACAACTCCAAAAAAAACTTTAAATGTTTTGAGAATAATAAAAAATATATTTTTAAGGGTTTGGAGGATTTAAAATAGGCAACATTAAAAAAAATACTCAAATCAATTTCAGATTTATCCACTAATGGAATACATTATTGAGTTTGTACTATTACTTCACATAGGTTTGCCAAGCTAAAAAAATCTGTACAAAGCATTAAAATTGACTCTTTAAGCAAAAAATTTAGTTTTGGATGCAAAAAATCACCTTCCTTGGGATCTACAAATCTTCAAAAGATCAAATCTAACTTCTACAGGCATATAGCCATGAAAAATGATAATTTATCAATAAAATTGACTTCCTAATGTAATATGTCCACCAATTACATGCTTGGAAAAAGATTTATTTGAAAATATTGAGTTTTGAACAATATTTAAAATGTTTTCACACTAAAAATTTAATAAAAAACATATTGTTTATTTTCAAACTAATTTCACATGAATCTTTTCTATCCACTTGAATGAAAATCACTCTGAGATAATTATTCCCTAATTTTACCATGCATTTATCATGCTACCATGCTCAACAAAGGTCAACCAAGATATGATACCACTAATGGAACCTGAACAATGTAATTAACCAAGTAAAATTACTAGAGGTAAATCATGTGCCCATTGAGGTGGATTGTTAACAAAGGTTTATGAAACATCAGAACATGCTAAGGATGAAGATAGCTAGGTTATAATTTAATGTGTAGGATAGTATATTGTAGTCATATAAAAGGTAATATAATAGAAACATAGAAAAGGTGAATTATCATTTGTTAAGTAGGAAGTAAGAACAACCAGTGATTCATTAACATAAATAAATTACTTAGATTAAATTAGACAAAAATTAATCAAACATTATACATGCGAATTCATGTAAGGAACAAGTAAGAAATCACACAAGTAACCATAACCAATTAAGTCTCTATTGATCTCTTCACAAGTAAAACTCTATTCTTCTTACAAACATAAGTATATATAATCATTTACAGTCTATGACTATTCATATTATTCTCATACTTGGCACCAAAAGTGGATTCTATTCATATTATAACCTATTACAAGTCATGGAGATCAGACAAAATAGACATATATATGACAAAATGAGTAAAAAATGCATGAATATTAGAAAAATATCTTGTGAAGCTTTACAATCCGATTTATTCTCCCAACACTTTCTCAAACTTAAAATGTTCTCATCCTGAGACAACATCATTGGAACTTTGAAATTACATAAGGAGTAGAAGCTGAAGAAGTGGTTAGACCAGTAAGAGTCACAATAATCATTCAAAGCATCGTTACTATTTTTTACCTCTTGTGTACCAGTTATCCACCTTTTTAGGTTTTCAACTAAGTAGCATACCAACCTACCACCCTTGTGGATTTTCAATAGGCTAACATAACTAGGCGGTCACCCTTTACAAGTTTTCAACCATCCTAACCCTGCTTGTCTTACTAAGTCATCCTCAATACAAAATTCAATACAAAATATTATAAATATTCATATTATACATAGTACTTAACTTGATAGAGGTGGCATGGACACATATGATGATTGATCAGAAGATTCCTTAGACTTGGACTACATAGCCTTATGTTGAGTGATGATCTATTAGAGCTCTGATGGCAGCTTGTACACATGTGTGTTGATAATCTAGGCAACATCACTATAAAAGGGAGATAGATTAGTCTTGTAAATGTGTCAATCTAGCATGACTTCTTGGACCATTCATAGTAGGGTGCATAATGATGCATGGTATCCAATGATCTACTTGAGATATGTATCATTAGTGATGGTCATGGATGCCTTGGTGTTGGTGACCCTATTCTGAATCTTGCCACTCAAATATTCTAGTTTTTCTATGTGATGCTGAGCTTGGAGACCAATGAAAGAACTACATAGAATCTAACTCTACCAATTGAGGATGTTATGTGCATATTATCCCTAGCATTGAGTAATTCCTAAAGTGATTTATCATTCTCATCCATCAAGGTAGTGTGGTTGTCTAGAGTTTCCTTGGTGGTTATGGCCATGGTGAAGTCTATGCTTGAGCGAGATAAAAAATCATCTAGTTATTGATTCTAGTCCAATAATTTATGTGTGATCTATTGTGCTTATAGGGTAGTAGTGTGTAGTATTCCTTGATACTCCTCTAGCAAAGTGATGAGCATCACCATCTCAATCTTCACATATTAGCCTAATGTGCTGATTGTATAGAGTTTCTAGGATATACACCAGTCCTTAGTCAACTTAGAGACCAGAGTCTTGATTCTATATTTGTTGGACAAGACTTGGTCCTGATTGCATGAGTGACCAAATCTAGATAGGCATCTTGAATAAGCTTGGTAGCTTTATGGAGGTGAGCCTTTAACTCAACATTTTATGACTTAGATTGATCCCTTTCCTTCTCTAAAAAAGTTAGCCTTTTACACAATGGACTTCTAAAATGTTGTTACACCTTCAAATTATTTATTCAATAGGAGCCTAGAGACATCTGATGATGCTTCCTTCTTGAGTGGTAGTGCTACCAATGTGCTTGTAGTCACTGAAGGGTCTATTCATGGCATTATTACGAGTGGGAAAGAAAAGTTGACTGATCACCAATAGTTAGATGTCCCAAATCCAAACTCCTCCCAAGGGAAATTCTAGGAGTTGAGGAACTGTTATAACTACAACTAGTTATTATTCTTGTTTGGGCTACTCTATTTCTACATGTTGTTTCTCAAGTCCCTACTATTATTGTATGGTGGACTCTATTGCTAGCTTGAGTTATTGCACATCTTCATATTGTTTCTTTTGACTTTATCCTCCTCTTTCTTATTCAGCTCTTCTTGCATAACTTGTTATTCAGCTTGTTTCTCCTCAGCCTACAACTTCTATGCACATTTTTATTCTTCTTTCTTTTACTCTACCAAGGTCGTAGCCTTGACTTGTTCAAATACATCTTATGCTTGCACTTGTGCTTATGATTTTTCTTGTACTTATTCTTATGATTGTGTTTGTGTTTGTGCCTATACCTACTATTGGTGCAAGGCTTCTTCTTCTTCTTCCTTCTTCTTCTTCACATCTTCCTCAATTTATTATTGTGCTCATGTGGCTTATTCCATGGCTTATTTTACCTACACCACTATGTCTTTTTTATAATTTTCTTCTTCTTCTACCTTAGCCTTAGTAGTGAGCTCATCTTCTTTATCTTTCTATGCTTTCACCTTCTATGCTTTCTTGGTTGCGTTATCAACTGCTTGTGCCTTCTTATCCACTTTAATGGAGTTTTATCAATTAGCCTCTGCATCCTTGGCATTTTATATGGCCTTGAATTATTTGAACTGGTGACTTACTTGTTTTTTTGGAGCCTACTCCTTTTGATGTTTATTCACCTCCTTTATAACTCATCATTCTATTGTGTGAGCTACTTCTTCCCTTGAGGCTTATTTTTATTTTATTGTGAGTTTATTGGGTGTGAACTCTTTAACCTCTTGGGCTTGTGTTGATGGTGATGAATTGCTTGACTAAACCAAAAAATTGGAAACTTATGATTTTTTCATCCAAAGATGACCAACCTATGTTTGGGTGGTGGTGAAGTAAAGGATGGAGTAGTTTGTGATTCATGTATGATGGTTTGTCAATTGAATGAGTGATCTTACAGTGTAGGTGATACCTTAGCCTTAGACCTGGTTCATGGTTTATGCACAAGTGACTTTGGTGAGATTTTTGGAAGAGGTGCAAAGACATCCTTAGTTACAAAGGTAGTATAAGGTTGAGGATAGAAAAATTCAATCCTTCACTGTAGCTACTCTACTTATTCTTGCACAATGTTGATGATGATAAATGTAGGGCATAGTGGTAGGTCAACCCATAGATTTATAAGAACCTATTTACACACTTGGACCATGCACATAACCTTATAGAATAATAATTCCTTCTCTTCCTCTCTATCATAAAAATCATCAACCATGTCGACAATCATTACCTAGTATACTTCTTGATCATCAATCCCCATCTATGGTAGGTTACACAAACTAGTGATTAGGGTCACCTTGGGATCATCTAACTAGGTTGATGTACTCTACATCTTTTTATTCAATGGAGGAGATGAAAATTGATGCTTGATGGAAATCTTATGCTTTCCCTTTTGTAGCTATGAACTAGTGGTTTGTTCTATTTGTTATGCTGTAAGGATGGCTGCACCAGGTGGTATGGCCTATAGTGGTCTTTCATTCCTAGTTGTGAATGGTTTCTATTTGGTGACTTCTATCTACACCATGGTCATAGTGATGAAGAATGGGAGAGGTCAAAAGGGAAAACTTAGTCACTCATGGATGTGTATGAAGATAACTTTTGGTAGCAAGGTGATAGCAACATGTTGGCCTAAATATTGCATTACATCTGATGAAACTTGAAGATGTGTGGAGATCAACTCTAGGTACTCCTCCCACCATGATTTGAATTTTACCTCATGTTTTAGGGCTCCATGCTCAGGTATCCATATGAAGTTGGGTAGTTTTTACACTGGATAATAATCAATGTCAAGGTACACCTCTCCCTCTAAGAACTTTCATTATGTGAAACATAACAAGAAAATAAGGAAATGGTACTAAAATGTTTACTTCAGAGATGTGAAGCACTTATCAATGTTTTTAATCATATCCTAAATGAATTACTCTAGCTAGTTGAATTACTCATTTCAATGGATCATACGGTGGGTGATGTCCATGACCCTTTTTTGGAATTTGTTTCATAGACTTGGTCATCTATCAGAACATTCATATGATGCATTCGATGAGGATGCATAATGGATCATCATGAATTTCCTCAATTAGGATCCCTCTAGATCCCTAAACATATAAATCTCTAGCATAGTGTAGAATAGGTGGTGTTTTAGTCTTATGAAGTAAGGGAGTCCCCTCACATAGACATGCCCAAAGCCCAGACCATGGCTTCTATGTTGATGATAATGGTGGTATCTAGGCTAAGGTAGATATTGTCATCATCATATCAGTTGAGAAGGACTTATAAAATATCCTCCAAGTCACCAAAAGTAAGCATTCAAATCAAATGCTTGACATCTATATTATGGAAGTAGCGGGGGGCTATGAGAGTGAGTGGTTACATAACATCAATAGGGTCTAGGATAATTATCTTATATTCTGCTACTCAAAGGAAATCAAATGGAACTAAATCATTTAACTTTGTCTTCCTTAGATTCATATCAATTCCCATTACTTCATTTTGTGTGTCTGTGAAACCCATGATGAGCTATGAAGTATCCATGATTACTGAAGTGATGAAGCTGACACTCTATTAGCTCTTTGTGTAATAAAACTAGCTCAACTCTTTAAAATTGTTGGTTGCAAAAATATTTTAAAAGATGAAATGTAGACTTGGTTTATGAGATTAGGCCTTTATAAACTTTATTCCTATTGGATCATATTTAGATGTCTCACTTAGCTATCCATTTTGAATGAATGTAATGGTTGATGTGGCAAATCTTAATCGATCTAGAAATTATGATAGTTAGTCATTGGCATGTGCAAAAATATGTCATTATGATGTTTGCTATTTGTATAGGAGTACAAGTAGATGACGTTGATGGGTCATCAATTTATTGAATATTAAGTCAATCAAACCTTGGATATAGAATTAACTTATGGTGGATGACAATCCCGAGGTTTAACAAGCGCGATGGAGAATTTGAATCTTGAGATTTTGAATGTTGAGCGCGCGCATGCATGAGTGCGAACTCAAAACTTGAACCAGGTAGCTGTTGATCCGGTGGCTGATGTGGCTGATGTCTTTGCAATGAAAGGGACTCCACCTATGAATGGGGAAAGAATCTTGATCGCCCACTCTTCTGCAGAAGGGGGATATTTTCCAGTTACGAATATAGCAAAAGGATCCCCTATTTTTGGTTTTTTCCTTGGGTCAAAGGGAAGATCTTATGCGGATGTGGCTGCTTATGAAGCTGAAATACAAGACGCGAAACATCAATCTTCTGCTGGGAGATCGTGCGTTGCACCAGTAAGTGCTTTAAATCTTGTCAGGGTTAATCTAGATCCTGATACAATTGAAGCAATCTTTAATTGGGTAGAATATTTTTCAAAGTATGGGGCTACTTGTCAATTTTGTGGCTACTGGCCATCTCTTGTAGATCTACATGGCTGGATCTCTAATACCTGGTTGCCACTGATTGAAGGAAATGTTGAAATGTACCCATGTGTTAAAGGTTTTTTTGTAGCTTTATTCCAAAACTCTAAGGACAGGAAGACTATTCTGTCCAACAGTAATTTTTTATTATAGGGTAAATACCCTCTTATGGCCAAATGATGGCATATGTATTTCAATCCTCTCATGGAAACCTTCAATAATATCCCTGTCTAGGTTTGGCTCCCTAATCTACCAATACATCTATGGCATGAATCGGTGTTTAAAACCATTGGAAATGCTATAGGGGAGTTTTTATTTGAGGACGATGAAACAAAGAGGTTTTACCGCTCGACCTGTGCTCACCTTATGGTTGAGGTGGATGTTTCTAAGGGCCTTCCTGAGGTGATCTGTCTGGACTCCCCTAGGGTTCTTGGACACAAATGTTAGATTTTGAAGGTTTACCTTTTTGATGCAGAAAGTGTCACCAGACGGGGCACGTTGTAGCCCAGTGTACTGCATGGAAATCCAAATCCAAAAGTTCACCTTCTTGGTGGTCTGAAGCTAATCATGAACACTATTTTGCTAAACAACTCGAGGGAGATTTGACTGATTCAGAGGATGAGAATGAAAAGAGTATCTAGTCTGAATCGATGGATCAAGAGACTCTACTAGAGACAGATCCTATTGAAGGTACTGTGGAGATTGGATTATGTGATCTCTCTGAACCAATTACTGAGGAGATGGTGGTTCCTCTACCTATTTTGAAGGATTCTCCTAGAAGCTAGAAGTTGGCTAGTTCTCATAAGGATTTTGCTAAGGCTTCGATGCCCCCTAGAATTCGTGGATCATAGCCTTCTGAGGACTGGGTTGCTGAGGCAGCTAAGGTAGAGGATGGTTGGACAGCAGTTAAGAGGAAGAAGTCTAAGCCTTTGGTCCCCCCTCTAGATATGAAACTTCAGTCTTGTAAAAAAAAATATTAATTGTTTGTCCAGCTCTTGTCTGCTGTTTTCAGATTCTTGGTTATCTGGTCTTGCTTACGCAGGTTCCAGGCTTTTTTGTATCCTGGTTGTGCTTAAGGTTTATCTCTCTTCTGATGTATAGGGTTTTGGGGCCCCTTCAAAACCTATTTTTACCTTAAATCTAAAACTTATGGTGGATGACCATTATATAGTGAAGATATTGTTGATGTGATTTTTTTGTGCCATTCTCAGACTTAATTGCTTTCTTTTGCTTTTGCTGACATCCACAATGGAACACATGAATTATCCTATGCACGGTTGGCATATGTTATACTTGGTATCTTAGTTATCTAATGGTAGTGAAGAGATAATCTAAAAACACACATAGAAAGGAAAAAACACACAAAAAAATCAAAAAAGAGAAATCCTAATCTACTCAATGCTACTCAACACCCACTCACTTATTAGAATGAGATCAATTAAGACTATTGGTGGTATGGAGTAATCCTATAGCCATTCACCTACCTTAGCAAAATGGTTCCCTACATATCTCTCAAAAACATAATTACTTGTGATATTCATGTATAACATAAGACCCTTTCCATCAAAACTATAATTTTCCTAGAAATGCTTTGAAATGACTATCATATAACAAAATTGGTTGATCTTTATGGAATTCCTTATGACACAGATTCCTATCATGTCATGATTTTTGACTTTTATTGTGTACTTGTAGTGTCCAAGATGCTCTACATTGATACTCATCCATCTTATTTAATTCAAGAATTCTTTTGGTGAGAGACTCATGATCCCCTAGTCTCATGACCATTGCAATGCATAGACTGGGTACCAAATATTTCATTGGCATAATTGCTTCAAGCCTATAGACCAACTAGAATGGATTAAAACTTGTAGCTCTCTTATAGTACATGTAATATTCTTAAAAAATCATAGGAATGTGATCTTCACAATCATATCTTTTGACATTGTAGATCTTTGTCAACATTTTTCCCAATACTTTGTTATAAGCCTTAGCTTGTGGATAGTACGTAGTAATTTTATGATGATAAATCATGAATTCCTCAGTAAGGGCCTTGATGGTGTTGTTCAAGAAGTGTGTCCTTAAATCACTAATGATCTTGATGGGGCATCCAAAACTTATAATAATGTTCTCATAGAGAAACTTTATTGCATCCTTCGCACCACATCTAGGTGTCACAATAGCTTCAACCCACTTGGTAAAGTAATCTATCATAGTGATAATATACCTTGCTTTATGAAATTTACTCAATGGATTGATAGGTGTAATAAAATCAATACCCCATTATCCAAAAGGTTGTTCATCTAACAAAGGTTGAAAAGACATTTCATCTCTTTGTAGTGGTTTACCCATGTGTTGACATACATCACAGTGCTACAACATTCTATGTACATTCTAAAAAAGATTCAGTGACCATAACCCACTCTATAACAACTTCCTTGTAGTAGCTTCTCTATAAAAATGTCCTTCTACCATTCCTTGGTGTGCCTCTAATAAGAGTTATGGTTGTTCATGTTCCATAACTACCATGCATAGTACTTCATCCTTCTCCAAATGATATAAAAACCTATTAATGATGGTATATGGCAATGTTATAGCGACAAACTACTTCTTTTATCTTTCTTAGAAGTGCATAGGGAATACTCCTTATTTGAGTAAATTAGCATTTGATTGAAAAATTTTGGGGATCACATAAATGCAAAATAAATGACCATTAGGAGAATCTTCCTATAATTATTTTGGTTCTTTGCCATTAGGAATATGACTAAGATGATCTAGCCCCATCTGTTATCTACTTGGCTTGACATTAATGCAAAATTTGAATTCTTGAAATAACATCAACCATCTAGAAATGTATCCTCCAAGCATTAGCTTATTGAAAAGGTAGATTAGAGCTTGATTATCTATGAAAAGTTTAAATGGTGTCGCAAAAAGATAGTGTCAAAATTTCTATAGTGCAAACACTATAGCCAATGCTTCTCTTTCAGTTATCATGTAGTTTTTTATACGTCAAATAGATTTTGACTTACAAAATGAATGGGATGATCCACTCCACCACATCCTAGATGTGTAAGTACAAGACCAACTATGATATCCAATGCATCAACATGCACATGAAAGGGCTTACTCCAATCTAGAAAGACAAGGATATGCACAGTAACCAACCTTTGATTTAGTTTGATAAAGGTTGCTTGGCACTCTGAAGTCTAGACAAACTTTACACCTTTGCATAGTAAATACTCCAATGGAGATGAAATGGATGCATATCCCTTGATAAAATTATAATAGTACATAGTATGGACAAGAAAGTATAACACTTATATGGAGCTGACTGGTAGAGGCATACTCAAAATGACTACAATTTGGGCTTGGTCTACCAAAATGCCTTCACTACACACTACATGACCTAGAAAGACACCAAAAGGTGTAAAAAATAAACATTTCTTTAAATTCAAAGTAATGCATAGAGCTCAGTATCATTCTAACATGAGGCACAATTTAGACAGAGGTTATTTAAATAAAGAAAAGACTACCTAACCATCAAGATAGACTTCCAAAAAGTCATGAATGAAATCTTTGAATGTAGTCACCACTGCATGAGAGAAAACCACATGTGTTTTTGAGTTCAAAAGGCATTAGCTTGTATGCAAAGGATCCCCATTCCATAGAAAAAGTCATTTTAGCTCTATCTTCTTCTATGATGGATATTTGATAATATCCACTAAAGCCATCTATGAAAGAGTAGACTTCATGGCCTACGACAAATTCTAAAACTTCATCTATGAAGGGAATTGGGTATGGATCATTCACACATGCATCATTCAGAATGAGATAATTCCCACATACTCTAATCTCTCCTATTTTATTAGGTTTTACTACCATATGAATAACCCAACCTACCTTTTCTATAGGATAGATTATACCTTCATCTTGTATTCTATCAAGTTTAACCTTCACTTTCAACTTCATGTTTGGATTCAACTTGTATGGTCATTTTTTTATGGTTCGTGCTCACTTCTTAAGTTCGATATGAATTTTTATTAAAGATGAATCAAATCCTCAAACCTCTAAAAATTTAGTAGGAAAGACATCTTGATAATCTTGCAGGAGTTACATAGCTTCAAAAAATTTAGCTTCTGTCTAGTAATCACCTATATGTGCCAATCTAGGAATCTCCTCAGATGTTTGCTACATGATTTTTAATGGGATGCTAGTAAATCTTACACTTTTTATCATCAATAGAATCTTGTATCATTTGTTTTCCTTCTTATTGTGGAATTTGTATGCTGCATATATTATCTTCTTCAATAGGACCATGGTCCTTTATTGGTTCTACTATCCATTCAAATTCAAATAAATCAGTCAAATCAATATCACCATCAACATTTGAATCTTCAATGTCCTCTTCTTCATTTTGTATTCGATGACATGGCTACATAAGAGATAATTATTCTTTCTTGGTAGATTTATATCTTTGTAATTTCATAATTATATCATAAGTTGTGTTCTTTTTCATAGTGGATTCTATCATAGTGCTTAAATCTTCTATGCACCTATGGCATAGGAAATGTTTGATTTTTAGTAGTGTGTTTTGAAATAGAGGGGTTCTCATCTTCAAAAATAAATGTCTATATGAATTTGATTTGCACCTATGCCTGATGTTTTTTCTTCCTTCTATGCTCTTGATGTATTTACCATGCTGATGGTAAAGGGGTGAGTGTATAATAAAATATGTTAATCCTGTACTTCAGTTCCACATGTTCTTCAGTCTATAATTCAACACATTTATGAGTATGGATTTTAGGACACTCACCTTCTTAGAAGAAAAGCCAATTCCTTTTGATGACCTATGATATTTGGAATCTATTAACCATGACTTCACATGCATCATCCCAATTGAGATAGTCATTTCTATGACTTTCCCACCATGTTACTAAAAATTCCTTTAGAGCATAATTCAAATAAATGACTCACTAATTGATGGTAGGTATGCGAAATTTTAGGCACAAAATGAATTGATTAATATCCTCAGTTGCATAGTACAAAGTAATTTGTCTCTCATGTGCTAAGACCATTCTCATAGGTTGGAGTTCATGATCACCATGAGCCCAATTGAGTAGGTGCATGTCTAAGTCTCCACTGATAGATGAATTTATTTACTAAGGTAAAGTGTCTTATTTGGTCATCTCTATTTAATCTTGTATATGATCATCTGCTTGATAGAGAAAGTCAACTTCTAAACAAGTAGGGGATTTAGCAGACATAAATGTACAATCCTCTATGATAAACTAGGTTGTTAATGGTTGATTAACTATTGGTTTAGGCCTCCATTGTTTAGATGTCTCCAACTATTAAGTGAGTAAATATTGTACTTGAGGTTTAGTATACTCATGAGATAATTTATGCTTGGCTACGTGCAGATATTTTGGGTTTTCCTAAGATTTTACCTTCATCTAGCTGATTTCTTGTATGACATATTGAGGATCTAGTTCAGTCAAAATGATATAAGGTTTGTGCATACTATTCAAAGGAATGATGAAAACCTTGTCTCCCTAATTCACCTTTAGTTGATTTTACATAATATTGGTAGTCATTTGACCATCATATTCTTATTTTTTGCCAATCTGCACATTGTAATGTGTTGTTGTTGTCTTCATATCAATGACTTCAAAGTCACCTCTTAAGGTTAGTTCTCTGACTTTGATCTCAATTTATTCTAGTTTTCCAATGGTCTCAACTCATCCATAGTCAGGTAAGATCAGAGTTACTAGGCTGTAAGTTAGAATTGGTCATCCAATAGCCTCCCATGTAGACCTAGGAATAATGTTGATTATACCACCAAAATCAAAGACAACATTTGGAATTTCATATCCTATAACCTCAATGTAAATTCATGCATCTACATCATAGGGATTCTTTGTTTTGATGTACTAAACAAGCTTTTCTATCTTTTATTGCCCTCACTATGCATACTCCAATAGATTATATAGCAATTTTTTGATATTCTGAGAGATGTCTTCATTATGCAGTGTGCTTAAAAGTTTCAATAGATCTATTAGTGTAGTAACAACTCCATTTTGACACATAACGTGCATGATTTGACCATATATTTGTGAAATTATTGTTTTATAATCTCTTTCAATAGTGTCTTGGTGTTAAATGTTTTTTAACATCTGTGCATCTTCATACATGAGCCCCTGTGCTATAGCTAGGTCTAAGTATTTATCCTATTTTGATTTCCAAACCCCCTAATCCTAAGGCATTTTTAGAGGAGTCAAACCTCTTTCTTCATGTTGATGTCATGTAACAGTGTTTAATAATGAATCTTCCTTAGGTTATGCATTTACCATATTAACATTCTTGATAACCTTATCCTTTCTTTGCTTTTCCAAGATAGGACAATCTTTTATCTTATGTTAGTCATATATTCTGCAATATGCACAATAAGACTATCTTTAAGGATTCAAAGGGAAATTGCATTTTACATGATTATACTCTCCACATAGATAGCAGTGAAAAGGAGGGCATTGATAGTTATTTCCCCTACCACCTTGGTAACCTCCTCTGTATCTGCCCCTAGATCTTCCTCTATTTTATTTATAACCACCTCTATACCCTCCTTGATACTATGATGTATTCCAATAGTGATGTTGTTGGGTATTATCCCCAATTTAAAATTGTTGTTGTGTAATTGGTGGGGTCTAACTAGTTTTTTGTTGCTGCATCATTGCTAGGCTCCAGGGTACTACATACTAGTATTATGATGATGGTGGTGTTTGTATGCAATCATAATTTCATGATGCACAATGAATTAGTCCTAGATTGGATAAGATAGATCACACCTACACTTCCAATTGGTTATATACTTGCTAAGTTGGAGCATGACCAATATGGGGTTCTGTTAGACCTTTTTAGGGGATCACTTGTATCACTTGTCACAACACATCATGCTACGAAGGGTTCCAAATTTGATAGTCTAATGCAATCACACAACAAATCTAAAAGAGTCTTATGATTTGATATTCACTTATGATAATGAATAAGAAAGTAAACTATTCTAATAACAAGAAAATTAAACTAATCTAGTGCACACCAAAGCATGTGGTACAAAGTGTGGGTTAGAAAAAAATAAATAAACAACTAAACTAAAAATTTATATGAGACATATAAACACATCAATGTATATGAAATACTAATACATGAAAGAGAAGAATACATACTACATTATCTATCTACTCTTACAAAGGAGAAATAAATTTAGGAATACTTACTTTTGAAGATAACCCTACTAAGTCTCAATCTCTCCCTTGGCCAAGGTGCTTAGCAAGAGATTGTTGTGGCTTGTAAGGATAACCAAGATAAATCAGCTCTAGGATATACAACCTACCTAAGCACCCAAAAGACTTATCCACAAGATAAGATTAGAGTTCCAAAAAAAGTATTGAACCCTAAATCTTTATTCCTCAAGTAAAATGGACATTAAGTAGATGTTCATTTATACATCTTTGCTTAATTCTTTTTTTCTTATAAATGGTGAGAAATAACCTTATATATAGTAGTATCTTCCCTAAAAATCATTTAGATATATTGGCTATACTAGGTCAACCAGGGTGACCTAGTACATTTGTGGGATAACTGACTAGGTTTATGCTAGGTCAGCTGGGATACTAACAAGTCAAAATAGCTAAATTGTCCCTAGAATACAATAGGTCAACCATGTTGACTTAATGTACTAAACAGGTCAAAAGGGTAACAAGGAAAGAAATGAGGAAATAAATCATGATAATGAATATAATGGATAAGAAAGAGAATAATAAACTTAGGGTTCATGGTTTTAGGGAACTGGTGTGTAGATGACAAGTGGTAAAAGGAATAATAATCTTATGAAGCATCGATGGTCTACCCACCCCTTTCTAGGTAAACCCCTTAAGGCATGCATTTATAGAGATTGAGACTCGATAGGTTCTTGCAAAATACGAAGTGTCAGTAATCAATAAATTTTTTAAAGTATTATGTGTATACATATGCCCCAATCGAAGATCATCACGTGTCATGTAAGTGTAACACTGGATGGTGCTTCAAAGATAAAACATAATAACACACAATAATGATGCTAAGTATGGTGCAGTATAAAGAAAATAAGATAAATGAAATGATAAAATTGAAAAATGCATACATTTAACTTACCATAGTGCCATAGATAGAGAATAAGACTTTAAGAAAGTGAAGGCATCCAATATAAAACATACTAGGTGAACCTATAGAAGTTAGTGCAAAAAATAGCCAAAAATTAAAAAAATTAGAAGATAGGCATATGATAGTGGAAAAAAATCTCTATGTCACCATGAATCTAATGCATTTTATGGTTTGCAAAATGGATGAGCAGAAACAAAGATAGAGGGAAAATAAGGAATTTGAAGGAAAATATTTGAAAGAATTTGAGTTTTAAAAAGTGGTTTTAAATAGGAAAAAAAGAAGTCATTTTGTTATTTTGAATTGTAAGAGAAGATAAAAAAGAGGCTCAAGAAATAAAATGAGCTAAGATGGTGAGGGAACGACATGCTAGGTGAAAGAGAGCTCCAGGAGTGACAGTGGGTGCACTACAGGTATGAAATAAAGAATCTCAAACCAATTTTTGAAATATGTATTGGATTAAGTGAATTTTTGATAAAATTTGATTTTAAGCATTTATACATATCAAAATTGAACAAAATTAGGTTATAAGGGTAGGAAATGGGGAGACAAGAAATGGGTTGGAAGGAAATAGGGGAAAAATTAAAAAAATGCATATTTTAAACAAAATACTCTAAGTCAATACACTGAACCTACTAGGTTGACCAAGTTGACCTAGTAGGTTTAATCAGGATAAAAATCCATATGGTTAACCTAGTAGGTCTAGGTCAACTTAGTGTATTTGGCAAGATGAAAAGGTAAAATGGAAGGAGAAACTAGTCTAAAAGGACCAAAATAAGAACTTAGAGCTAAGATGGGAAAAATAAGAAGGTTGACTTGAAATTTAAAGTTAACCATGACAAAAATATGGAAATTATGGTCAAACTAGGTTGACCAGGGAACTAGAATAGGCACAAAAAAGCATGCCAAAAGGTAGAAGAGGGCTAAAATGGTCTGAAATGACCAAAGAAGGGAAAGAAGGACCAAAATAGGATAAAATGGAGTAAAATGAATAGATTATGCTTGTTTTTAATCAAAAATGAATGGAGAACTAATACATCTTTTGGTGTTTCTTGATTGTAGAGATGATCACAATTCTAGAGGTTGTTAGACGTATCTTGGTTGCTATATTTCTTGGAGATATTGATAGATGGAGATAGAACCAAATTGGTAACCATAGGTCTAGGAGGTATAGTGGATATGCGTAGGATCCCCCTAAGTGCAGATGTGCTGGTCATGTTCCTTAGTTACTAGGAATGGTTGACCAAAACCTTGAGATATAAGGTGGATGGGAATGTGATAGGGGTGGCCATTACACTAGAGGATGTCCATGCCATCCTTGGATTACCTATAGTAGGGGCACCAATGACCATAGGGATACTAGATTGCATGGAGGAGAGGAGAGCCTTAGCCATATGGGCTATAGGCTTAGAGATGAAATTATCAAGGTGGAGAGTGAGTATGGATGATGTATATATATCATAGATTATAGATCTTTGCAAGGTAGTGATAGGCCTTGTGACATAGTGAGTGTTATATTATAAGTTAGATGGCAAGGTACCACTATATGTGGTAGCCTTGGGTAGGATGATGTTAGAGGAATGAGTATTATACAATATGGGTTCTGCCATTTGGGTGTAACTTATTCATGATTTATTCAATATGTGGGTCAGAGGACATAAGATCATAGGACTAATCATACTACTGACAACATGGATATATGAGATATTTCCTATGTATCGATTGGTTAGGTTACCCCATGTGATCGATAATAGGTCACCTCGAGTGAGGATATAGAGGGAAGACTAGGTAGCATGAGTCATGCCCCATGTGTTAGTGCTATAAATGGTGAGATGCACTGACCTAGTATGGTGACCATATGAGAAAATAGTGACTACCTAGGAGAGTTGGCACATAGTTGGATCAACATTAGAGAGGAAAGAGGTGATATGACACTACACATGATGGAGAGAGCCACATCTAGTGGCATGAGTGCTAGGGCATATATATCTATCTCATCTAGTGACATCACTACTCATGCTCGAGTAGTAGACTCATCATGTGAAATAACCATGAAGGAAGAGGGGACTCAGACCATTAATAGTGAGACCAACATTGAGGCCATATTGTGAGTGATCATGGAGTGGTCAGGCATGATGAGGAGTAGAGTAGGAGGTGATGGAGGATGAGGTGGAGATACCAGATGTACCATCACTAGCTCCACAAAGAGATATGCTATGGCTACTGATGACACAATAATGATGGAGGCAGGAGGAGAGAGCAGAGACCATCATCATCCTAGGCAAGTTAGTAGAGGAGTTAGAAGAGAAGATAGAGAGACCACTTAGATGGAGGCTGAGACAGATGTGATCCATGATAGCCAAGTTGGATTTGAGGAGGTGACCTACATATGAGGTAATAGGAGGTCATGCAGATGAGGAGACTATGTTAGGTAGTCACACAGATAGTGAGACCATAGGGGCTAAGCCATAACTAGGTAAGAAAATATGATTGATTTATTGCTCATGTTTTAAATATATATATGTATATATATATGTATATATATATATATATATATATGTATATATATATATATGTGTGTGTGTGTGTGTGTATATATATATATATATATATTTGAGATATGATAGTGATCTAATATCCATCTAGTATGATTTTTTAGGTGTGCCTAAGGATGAGGAGGAGAGATGGGGGTCCCTAGTTATGGGATCACTCCATGACATCCTAGACAAGACTCTATAGCCATACAACCCCATAACATTAGAGTATCTAAGTGTACCATCTACCTCAGCGTAGGCGAGTTGGTTCAACCTAGCATGAGAGGCCATGAGGTAGATATAAATGTAGAGAGAGATGGTGTATCCACTAGTAGAGATGGGTTTAGGGGAGCGGTAGGCCTAACAAGCCCTAGCTGATGAGAGAGCTATGCATCTAGAGATAGTGACATAGATGATGCAAACATATACAATAATGCAAACCTAGCTGATGTTGACACATGTAGTGACCCAAATCGAGTTAGTATAGGCATGGTTTCAGATAACACATCTATAGGGTTAGGTAGAGGGATTAAGATCACAAACTTCCTCATTACAATATACTATTTGAAGGAGTCAGACTGAGGCCTCAATAGGAAGTATGTCTAGGCCACAAGATAGGTAGGATGGAGCCTAGACCTAGGAAATGTGTAATAACATAAAAATAACTAAGTATAAAGAACCAAGAAATGACAAATAGGATGGTAAAAAGGGGGATTTGTTTTCAAACTAAAGTGAAATATTTTTGCACCAAGTTAAAATAAATAAAGTCATACTAAATATCACGTAGGGAAGTATGACCACAAAGTAATAAAATAGAAGGTATGAAGAAAGACACATATGGTAATAGAAAAAAATCAAAATTAAGTCAATCAATTATACTATTTCATGATGGGAAGTATAAAAGAAAATAAAAATTCAAAAACTTGGTCTTAAATTTATCATACTAATTCAAGCTGGGAAGTATGAGAAATTCAAGAAATAGTTGTAATCTTACATGCACTCAGAAAATAAGAAAATAAAAGGCAAAAATAAAAATGAAGTAAAAAATAAAACATATTAAATATCAAGCCGGGAATTATGTCAAATGACATGTAACCTCATATTAAATTGAATCTTATCTCTTACTTGACACATGCAATTTGATGATAACTTGGTTATTTTGGAAAATTTTATGAGAAGGGTCAGGTGCTATCCACAGTCTTACACTACAACTCACAAAATAAAAACCCAAGGGGTACCAAATCAAGATTGGTAAGCATAAGGATAAGTAATGGTAAATCAAGGATGTGGGTAATAGGATGGAAAAGGTGGTGATTTGTGAGGATGGTTGGGTCCTATCCATGGTCTTACAAAGCAACTCACAAATGAAATCCCATGGGGAGTGATTAGAAAGAAAAAAAATATTTCCCAAGAGGAAATATGAGGAAAGGGAATATAAAGGGAGTGTAAAAAGCAAAGACTTAATCATCTTAGGAGAATACCTTAGCAGTCAAGAGGCATAATAAAGACATGAGAAGACACTAAGTGACTAGTGCTCATCTATGTACAAAGGAAAACTTGCTTTTGATAGACACAAAGCTTTGTATGCCAATAGGTGTGCTAATAAGATAAACTCATGAAGGTAGATAGGTATAAGGAAATGGAAAATGGACCTACCTCCCCACAATGTATTCCCCACTCTTCAGGACCCATTATAGAGCCGTCGATCTACTAGAAGATTGGGTACTTATGTGAGAAAGTAGGTATAACTAAAATAACCTTTTTTAATTCTCCTCTTCTAATCTACTGGCCTACTACACCCCAAAGGACCTCAACTCTATTGTGAGGCCAACTATCAAGTTTAAGCCTTGAATAGAAGAAGGAGATGTGCTTTGAATCATATATTTTAGTGTGATTTTACTTTTAAGATATTGTATATTTTTTACTTTTGATGTCATTGCCTTTTGTTTAAATTATTTGGATTTTAACTTCCTTTTGAAGGATTTTTTTCTTTTATTTTCCTCCTCTTTACAGACTTAGAATGACTAATCATGAGAGAGATAGTGATACACATGAATGAGTTGTAGGCTAAGGCTAAAGGAAGCCAAGTAACTAAAGACAAAAGATTGGCTAGGACACTTAGGCTTGTCAATGAATAAGTATGTGATCTCAAGTATCAACCATGTATATGCTTAGTTTACATAAAAGGAAGAAGGAAAAAGGAGATCCAAAATTGGATCAGTAAAAGGAAACATTAATGAAAAATACTATTTTCTAAATGATCACAAGGTAAAAGGAGATAGTAACCAAGGGGAATAGGGTAGATATAGCCAAGTCACCATGAGAACTATCTATGAAAAGTAGATATAAGAAAGCAAAATAATCATAAAGATATAAGGGAAGAGTTTTGAGAAAAACTCATGAGAAAAAAGAAAGCAAAAATAAGAAAAAATAACAATGATAAGGAAAAGACAAGTAGGTATGAAATAGAGGAAATTAACATAAGCTAACTATAGTACAATAAGAAGGATAAGCATGATATAAGATAAGAAATAATTTGACATAGTATCAAATGATAATCAAAGATAGAAATAAGATTGGATCACACGTCCAATCCAAATATAAATGAGAAAGCATCATGCATGTGCTCATAAATATTGGTAAATATGCCCACACACATCCAAGACATCATATAAATCTTTATGAAGATAAATTAATACTACTAATAATGTCTCATCAATCTTTGCTAAACATTGGGAAAAAAATTATTTTCTAATCTCCTCAAAGGAAAAAGTAGGAATACTCATGGGATCATGCTGAGGAGGGAAATTGGGAAAAGGATGGTTAGGAAAATGTGTGGGAATGGGATCGATAGGAGAGGAAGGAATCACTCATAGATAAGGATACATAGGTGAAGGAGGATCCACGAGTGGTGAAAGAACCACAAGTGGAGGGATAAAATATGGTGAAGAGGTCATATGAGGTGTAACTGTGGAAGAATAAGGGGAAGCCTTATTGTGTGAATGACCAATGAGACGAATGGTATAAGGTCCAAGAATATATATAAGATTATCCTTAAGATGATGTTGTAGGATATGGAAATGATTAGTGTGATGTGTGCTACATTGGTGCCATACATAATATCTTTTGTCATATTTAGGTATATAGTCAAGAAGTAGCTTAGGAGGGGGTAAATTAGTGTCTATGGATAGGGAAGAAGGATGAAAGGTATCAATATATTGTCATAACCTATGACAATGGGTAAAAGAGTGATTATATATCACATGGAAGTAACATATATGTTTGTGAGTTTTCTTGGGAGAAACACTCAAAATAGAAGGCATAACAAACATGGACGAAGAAAGAGATGGATCATCAGCCCATTTAGTCGGTAAAGGATCCATTTTAGGTGAAGGAAGCAAACCATCACCAAGAAAAAGTGGTGAGGAAGAAGGAATGGAAATAGGCTCTTTGGGAAGAACACTAGTGAAAGAAGCAAGAGTAGGCTCATCAATAGTGGAAGAAGCAATAATAACTAGTTCTAACATGGGTTCCATTATGGGAGAGGTAAGATCAACAAAAGGAATAAGGAGGGTATCACTAACCTCAAGAGTAAACCAAGGATGGGAATTTGGGAACCTAACAAAGTGGTAGGGTCCAGTCATAGCACGATCCATGAGCATAGTCTTATAGGGATCCTCAAAAACTAGAAGTGTTGACACTATCTCTACACTATGATAAAGAGAGAAAATTCAAGAATTAGGAATTATAAATGTTAAAATAGGAGTATATGTATGAAAAGACTCAAGTAATGAAAGAATGATAATGCACAATCTCAGCATCATGGGCTTGGCCAAGATCACCTAATAAAGGATAATCTAAAGAATAGCCATCATCATAATCAGGCATATGAAGATCAATGACACAAGTTATAATAAATTTTTCATCGAAAGAAGCATGGTGAATGGAATGCTGAGTCTTAGATAAGACTATGAGAATGCCACCATAAGGAGGTTTGTGAGAATGTGGTTGCAAGGATGTAAGAAGTTCTGAGATGAGATGAGGCACAATATTGGAGGTTTTGATATTTAAGTTAATCTCATCAGGCTCATCATCATCAGAGTCTAAAAGGTTGGGATAAATGTTACAAATGAGCTCAGAGTACCCATTGTAACCTCTGGTGGAGTTGACAAAAAAATTAAACATTGTAACTCATAAAATGGAATGTTAGGCAAAGGTTCAAGAGTAATAATCTTGAAAACACCATGATCTTGGAATTGTTCAAAATGATAAGGGTTAGTATCTCCTTGAATCCTATAAATGGATCCATTATGAGGGAATTTAACACATTGATAGGTGGAAGAAGTGATAACTTGCATACGATGCGTCCATGGCCTAACAAGTAAGAGGTTATAAGAAAGGGGAAAGTTAAATATCATCACCTTTACAAGAATAGTAATAGGTGGGACAATAATTGGAAGCCAAACACACCCTAGAGGAGGCATTTACCTTTGATCATATCCTTGGTAGGTACTACATTTAGACTTAATATTGCATTATAAATATCCAAGGGTCTTAATGAAATCAAGAGAAGAAACACAAGTGCCTAAAACCTCATTAATTAATTCTCATTTAACTTGGATGTCACCTATTTCGATGCTAATAAATAAAGGAGGATCATCTGCACAAAGTAGAATCTCATTGAGAATCATATATGAGATAGGAAATTTCAAAGAAAGAGAAGTGTGGAGAGTTTCATCAACATTGTTGCAAGATACTATCCTTGAAACTAGATAAGGCTACCTCTTATCCTATTAGAGGAGGGAGAGGGATATTCATCTCAAATCAAAGTTGCATGAGACAATTTCTATGATGTGGAGATGTCCTCTTGAGTTCAAGAAAAGGTATCTAAGATAGAATATTAGTAAGCTCCACAATGGGATCCCACTCATCGTAACCCATGAGAATATTGTTAGATATAGGTATTTAATGGTTTAAGAGGTCTTCAGAAGGTGGATCTAAAGAGAATTTAATTTTTTGTTGATAAGAATGAGAAGGTTTATAAGAAGGTTGTAAATTATGTTGAGATGATGAAGAAATAAGAGGTTCAGATTGATCTTGAGAAGCAGAAGAAGTATTACTTGAAGGTTGATTATCATTGGAAGATTGATTATGATTAGTATTAGAAGATGATGGAAGAATGGCAGAAATAGAATGGGATGTGTTATCCAAGGGAGCATAAAAAATTAGACCATCATCAAAGGTTATAAGATCTTCTTTCCCGAACTCATTCAAATGAGTTACAAAAGAATCCTGGATAACATGGTATGTTTGAGAAGGAGGTGGGATGTAGATAGGTTGAGAATCAATTAAATCTACCACCCTTCACATATTATTCATGCTAACCACCTTCTCTTCGGAGGTTGATTCAACAAGATTTTTTACATTATTGATAGAATAAGTGGCCTTTTCTTGACTTTCTTGGATTGGTTGATGATTAGGCAAGGGATCTTTATAGATAGCTAAATGAGCATTTGCTTGATTCAAGGCTTGAGTTTTATCATGAGTTTTGTAATCCTTGAAAATAATCTCATAATCTTGTTGATGTTTGCAAGTGATGAAATCATGATCAAAATTAGGTCCAAAAAGAAAGTCCATAGCTAGATTAAGAATTTGTCTATAGGTTTCATGAGAGTGACCCTAACTAGCATGGAACCAACAAAATTTGCTTGGATCATACTAGGTTTTCATAAGATGAGTAGGGTCCATTTCTTGAGGAAGAGGCCTAGGTAGATGTTTAAGTAATTTGACTAAGGAAAGAGGTTTATGGACATTAATGTTATTTAGTGAAGAGAAATGAGGATTAGTCTATTGTTGAGAAGGAGCTAGTTCCAAAGAAAGGGTATGAATGACAACTTGAACATTGTGAATGGTATCATATGAATCAGTAACACCATCATTGGTAATATTGTAGTTTTTATTATTAAGTAATAGTCGAGGACCTACAGAATGTTGGGGTGGATAAAATTGACAAATAAGGTGATATTATCATTTGGCTTGGTCAATGGACTCCTCCAAAGAACATGGAGAGAGGGTACGGACCTGATATTATAATTTATGAAATAAACCATTTATAAGAGATGAAAGAGGCTATCATCTGCCATGTTATGTTCACACTTATTTGAAAAAGTCTTCCATCTTTTAATAAAATCTTGGGTGGTTTCATTTTTCTTGTAATTGATAAAATGGGCCAAAGTGTTTTCAGGAAGATCACTAGCTTAGAATTCTTGTACTAAAGCATTCACTAAATCTTCCAAACTAGTAATGGCATGAGGTATAAGTTGGTTGTACCAATCGAAGGCATCACCTATGAGGGTTTTGGAAAGGATCTTGGTAGCGAGAAAGGTGTTTATTTTGACCCAATCCTTATAAATATTTCCAAATGTTTTAAGATGAAGGGTAGGATCAGTTGATTCATTGTATGAAATTATATGTGTTATACCTCCAATGTCAATATTATAAATTTGAGTGGTGAGAGGTTCATTTTTTAGATGCTTGATGGTTTTATTGACTAAGGGAGGTTTAAGAATGAGATTGATTTGAGAATATTAAAGAGGGGGAGGAGGAACACTCTGGTTATGCATGTCCTAAGCCATTGGTTGTGGTTGTGTTTGAAGATTAAGAAGATGATTTTACATTCTCATCATTTTATTTGTATTATAGGCTTGGAAATCATTCATTTTATTTAGAGTTTATAATAATAGCTGGTGAGTTTGACTAGCATTATTAGAGGTATTTAAATTAGTATTGGTGTTATCATTAGTAAATTGTGTACCACTATTAGTGTTAATAAGAACTTGAGATGAATGATGAGAATGAGAGGCAATAGTGGAAAAATTTTCTTGTGAGGTAAAAGATGGACTAGTGAATGGTTGAGAAGAGGAAGCACTAGAAGCATGATTTCCTTGGGTAGCAAACAATGAAATAGTGGAAGGATTAATAATAGTAGGTCTTATAAGATGCCCACTAGATGTAGAACCCACCATGTTAGTTGGGACACTAGACATGGAGGTAGAAGAAGATAAAGAAGAAGATGTCATGGCATAAGGAATCAAGATTGAAGGAAGAGGTTGAGAAGAAAATAAATTAGTACCTATTAATCTAGTTGAGAAAGTAGGAGTAGGTGAATGAGGCTCTTCAATGTGACCACTAATCATAAGGTTATAAATGATAGATGGATCCTTCCCTCTATGTTGAGGAAATTCAAAAATAAAAAAGAGCATTTTGGGAATATACTCTAACTCAGGTTGATCCTCTAAGTAAAGAGGAGTGTTTTGGTGTAAATAGGTATCGTGAGGATTCCCATAGTTTGTTTCATGGGTTGCAATATGGATATTACTAGCATATTCAAGAGGAAACCTACTTTGTTTATGGGAGACTTTATTAAGATTGGTTAATTACATCATCTTTGTTATCTGAGATTTAGTGTGATCACCAAAAATAAATTTCATGATGAAGGAAAGACAAGATGAGGAAAACAAAGAATCAAAAGGTGACTGTAACTGAACTAGGTCGACTTAGTCGACCTAGTGAAAAAACTAGGTCTGTGAAATTGAACTAGGTCCACAAGATTGACCTATTACAAAGAACAAAGACTAGTAAAAAAAGGAGAAAAGCTTGTAAATAGTACTAGGTCGACCAGGTTGATCTAGTGCAGTGTATAGGGGCTAAAAAGTATGTTAGGTTGATCAAGTCATCCTAGTATAATGAGCAAGAAGTAAAATAAATTTTGGACAATAAGTTTGTGAAATGAGATAAAGCAGTTTATAGTTAATCTAAGAAAGTAAATGCTAAAGATTAAATAGATAGTCAATTTCAATTGATGTTATCTAATTCAATTGATGCACACAAAGCAAAAATCTTGCACCATTACTGGCTAATGCAATTTCTTTCACACATAACTAATTAAAGAGCAAGCAAGCAACTTGGAAAGTAAAGCTAGCTAATTGTTCAACCTAGAATGTTGATGAGATTATTAAGAATGATTTTACGTGATAGGGAGTTGGCTATAAGAAAGGTACTAGATATCAATGTATGGATGGTTTCAGGTATGTTTAGGATGAAAGGGACTATAGTGGCAATGATATAGGCTTGGTATTGGGTCCTAACCCCCTCACTTCACACACTGTAATAACAAGGGTGTTGGGTGCTTATCTATAATGTACCATTAACCACACTTTATACTTGACCAAAGCATCAAGTCAGTTTCACCCTTGGTGATGAAATCCAAGTAGGTTGGCCTAGGTAGTCAAATTTTAAAATGCTTTTTGATGTTTATGTGATTTGGTTATATGTGTAAATGAATAATAAATATTGAAACTAAAAGGTTAATTAAAAACCTCCTAATTAGACTATGTGAAATTTTCTAAGCATGGAAATAACTTGAAAAGAAAGATGTAATTAGCATACAAGGTGAATTCTAACTTTGAAACATGGTATAGTGCAAACACTATATGCACAACACACAGAACTAGGTCAACAATGTTGAGATAGCACTATTGAAGATAGTGTCTGGAAAGCCTACTAGGTTGACCATGTCAACCTAGTTATTTTAGATAGTAAATAGAACATAGAAATGGGTCAACCAAGTTGATTTAGTTAGCTGTATAGATGTTCTTTTAAAGGCTACAAAATTGAAAAGAAAGTATAGAATAAAAAGATACAAAAGAATGTAAACTCACCTTGATGGTTTAGAGATGGAAATGAAGAAGATTACTTGATCAATCACCTTGGAGAAGCTGATTCTAAATCTATAAACTATGTCAATTTGGTCAACCAAGCAATATAGAAGTCTATTGAAAAAGTGTTGAAAATGCACTAGGTCAATCTGGTCAACCTAGTTGGTTAGACTGTAAGTCTAGGAAACTAAAACCTGTATTAGGTCAAGTTGTTAGGAACTGCTGTAAAGTGGCTAAAAATACACTAGGTTGACTTGGTTGACGTAGTATGCTGAACTAAGAGTTTAGGAAGTGCTAAAAAATTGTACTAGGTCAAGTTGCTTGATTCAGTTGCCTATTCTATGGACAAAGAAAAAGAAATGGGTCGACATAATCAAACTAGTATGTCAAAATATATGATAAAAATGATGATAAAATAATGAAATAAATGAAATGAAAGTGAACAAATCCAACAAGGGATTGATTCACGTCGAGTTCACTAGAATGTATGCAATCAGAATTAAATGATTTACAATGAATTAATATTAGATCAGATAAGATAAATCACAATTACAATTCTAATTGAGTATACACTTATTAAGTAGGAGCGTGACCAATATGGGGATCTGCTATACCTGATTAGGGGATCACTTGTATCACTTGTCACAACACATCATGCTAGGAAGGGTTCCAAATCCTATAGTCTAACACAAAAATACAACAACCCTAAAAGAGTCCTATGATTTGATATTCACTTATGCTAATGAACAAGAAAGTAAACTATTCTAATAAAAAGAAACATAAACTAATCTAGTGCACACCAAATCTTGTGGCATAAAGTGGGGATTAGAACAAAATCAATAAACAATTAAACTAAACATGTATAGGAGACATATACTCATGTCAATGTATATGAAATCCTAATAAATGGAAGAGAAGAATACGTACTGCATTATCTATCTACTCTTACAAAGGAGAAATAAATTTATGAATACTTACCTTTGAAGATGAACCTACCAAGTCTCAATCTCTCCCTTGGCCAAGGTGTTTCATGAGATATTGTTGTGGCTTGTAAAGATAACCAAGATAAATCATCTCTACGCTACAAAACCTACTTAAGCACCTAAAAAAATTCTGCACTAGACATGATCAGAGCTCCAAATAAAGTATTAAACCCTAAATCTTTATTCCTCAAGTAGAATGGTCAATAATTATATGTTCATTCTCACTTATTCACTTAATTATTCCATTCTTATAAATGGTAGGAAATGACCTTGTATATATAGTAGTATCTTTCCTAAAAATCATTTGTATATGTCAGCTATACTAGGTCAATCAGGTTGACCTAGTACATTTGTGGTCTAACTAACTAGGTTTATGCTAGGTTAGTTAGGATGCTAACAAGTCAAAATAGCTCAAGTGTCCCCAGAATACACTAGGTTGACCAAGTCGACCTAGTGTACTAAATAGGTCAAAAGGGCAACAAGGCAAGAAATGAGGGAATAAAGCATGATAATGACTAGAATGGATAAGAAAGATAAGAATAAGCTTAGGGTTCATGGTTTTAGGGAGCTGGTGTGTAGGTGGTAAGTGGAAAAATGAACAACAATCTTATGAAGCACTGATGGTCTACCCACCCCTTTCCCGGTGCACCCCTTAAGGCATGCACTCAGAGAGATTGAGACTTGATAGGTTCCTAAAAAATATGAAGTGTTAGTAATCAGTAAAATTTTGAAAATATTATATGTATATGGTGTCTAGCTTGGTAAAGGAAAGTTCCAACTAGCTAGACCTTAAAGCTAGTACTATGGTGAACCATAAATCCACTATGGACCTACTTAGGTTGCACAACCTTTATCGACCTCTAGACCTAGAATTGTCTTCTTCGTTAAAGACACTTGTTGTGCAGTGATGGTGAATAAATTTTTGGAGATGTCTTATTTGAGCTCCTACAAACCCCTATAGTTATTTTCATCATGATTTTGTGACAAAAAAATTACAATATAAATTCTATGGATTCTTGACACACTGTTGCAAGAGATGGCACTACCTTATTGCATGCCTACACTCGATATATTTCATAGAACTTTGTCTTAATCTTAGGATAATCATTCATGTGATGTCCTTCTTTCCCACTCTCCATACATCATAGATTCAACTTAGGTTTATATTCCTTATGATATTTATCCATTCTCTTCATAAAAGTTTGTAATGTATTTTCAATCTTAGAATTTATGATCAGAGCTTTCCCATAATCTTCAATTTGATCTACTCACAGGGTAGTATATCTAGCATCTACTTTAGTAACATATTGAGTTTACACAATGGAAAATCTGATTCTTGAGCATAGTCCTTCGATAAACCATATAGTTTTATATTTATCTATTAAGGTAAATTCCACCTTATTCATAACATCATATAATTTATGATTGTAGTCATAGATAGATTCTTCCAACTTCTACCTTATCTCCTTCAAGTCTTAAATAGTCTGACTTGTACATCTATTTATCTTAAACTCTATGATGAGCCATTCCTTAACCTATTATAGACATGACCTATAAATTTATTTATGGTATATAAACTCAAGTGCTCTTCTTTTTATTTCCCCTACTAACTCACACTTTTTGACAACTTCACCAGTAATGCCCTTAGCTTGGCATCTCATTTCAAAAGTTAGTAAGTATTATTTAGGGTTTGTAGATCCATCATATGTTGCCTCATTTATAAATCCTCCTATAGCACCCATCATGTAAACTAGTATCAAAGGGATCTATTATGAAATTTTTACAAGAGGAGGTTGCATTCTATGCGATCCTTCTTATGTACTATGAATATTTATCTATGCACTAGGAGAGTCAACTTGCACACTCTATTTTTTATGTTTCCTTCTTTACTTTACTTGATTTAAACAAGCCCTATGGCCTTTAAATCCATTTTAATTGATTTTGTTTCAATTTTAGTACCCCAATGATGTACTTTTTACAAAAATATACCTTCCTAACTACTATCTTCCTATTTTCCTAGTTGAAAACTTCTAATGGAATATAAGAAATTAAGTTGCAAGGACCATGCTCTTCCGGTGAATGATTATTTATTGTGATGAATTCTTCTTCTACAATTTAACATATGATTAATTTTCAATTTTTTTCTACTTATTTGATTAATTATTCATATCCATCTTCTAATAATACCCATTCTTCTAGCTTCACACTACATGTATCATCTAATTGCTCTACTTCTACACTATTCTCGCCTTCTTCTTCGAATATTTCTTCTTTGTCTTATTTTTTCTCTCTTCTTTATATTTGTCAAAATTCATCATCTTCTTTAATTTTCCTTCATTATTCATCTAATTCATCTCACTCATCACATCTTCTTACTCATTCATCACCTATTTTACTACTACTCTTACCGCTACTCGTAACTACTTGGGTATTCTTTCTTCTATTTATTCCATCTATTTTGTTACTGTAGCTCACATTCTAAATCCAGACTTTTTTGACTCTTCTTCCCTCATATCTCCATTCTAGATTTAGGTTCAATACTTATTTACTCATTTAATCATCATTCATTATCATGTCACACACACCCCTATATGCCCAATGTGATTATTCCATATTGGCTGAAGTATGCACCATGGCCTTGTCTACAACCAACATCTTCATAAGGATAGGTAGTCGCTATAAAAATTTTCTTCTAATTCCTCTTATAAACAAGTCATGTGCATATTATAAAGCTATGTATCTTTTTACTATAAAACCCATTATGTGTTTGTCTATAATAGTATCAACCCAATAATATATTGCTCTTGTCCAGTCAGTTTCTAATTTTTACAACCAATTTATCTTTTCTTCAGTCCAGATGATTGTTTCTTTCATCTTAGGTAAAAATAATAGTATTCCAACTATGATAACTAATTAGTTAGTAATTTAGGAAAATCACACCAAAATAATTTATAAATCTTTCCATAAATATGCTCTTGAATGATTTCTTTTATGATAAGACCAATCTGTTTTGATTCTTCTTTTTGTAAAATTACATACTCTTTGGTCTAACCATGTCTCAATATATCTTTGCTATAGTAACCATATTATCATAATTTCCTCTATAATGAGTGGTTCCACGGTCACCACACCATTATTAGCAGAGGTTCCTAAAGAATTAGAACATGCTAAGGATGAGGATAACTAGGTTATACCTTAGTGCGCAGGATAATATATTGTATTCATACAAAAGGTTGGATAATAAAAACATAACAAAGGTGAATTATCATGTGTTAAGTAGGAAGTAAGAAGAACCAGTGATTCATTAACATAAATAAAGTATTAAGATTAAATTAGATAGAAAGTAAGAAAATGTTATACATGTGAATGCACATAAGGAACAAGTAAGAAACCACATAGGTAACCATAACCAGATAAGTATCTATTGATCGATTCACAAGTGGAACTCTATTCTTCTTACAAATATAAGTATATATAGTCATTTTTAGTCTATAATTGTTCATATTATTCTCTTACTTGGCACAAAAAGTGGATTTTTTTTTATATTTTAACCTATTACAAGTCATGGAGATCAGATAAAATAGACATATATATGATAAAATGAGTACATAATGCATGAATATTAGACAAATATCCTGCACAACTTTACAATCTAATTTTTTCTCCCAACATGGGTCCATAAGAATTTTATTATTCGAGATAAAATAAGTACATGAAGGGTGTCTATATCCTATCAACCCTTTTTACACACAAAAACATATATATATATATATATATATATATATATATATATATATATATATATATCACCTATGACCGGTAAAACCAACTAGCCTAATAACCACTTCTCACAGTAATGCAACCCAAAAATTAGTTATAATTATTTAACTCAAAAACATAAATCAAAGTAACTAAATATTATTAAAGGGGGTGCTTTTATAGAATAATCATGCCCCTTTACGTTATTATTTACCTAATATTATTTATTATTAACCTAATGTTAAGACTTTGGAACAAGTCCTAACAACTATTAGCTAATAATATTTCTTCTTTTTTCTTTTTTCTTTCTTATTTTTTCTTTATTTTTTTATTTTTTTCATTATATGGGAATTGGTTAAAATATTTCATTATCTTCACAAAACTTTATCATTTGGTTCTTACCTCAACTAGATTTTTGATTTTGGCTAGTATCCACTACAATCCATATTCTTCCACCTAGCTTCATCCTCTGGCTCTTGCCTCTACTAGATTTATGAATCGAGTCAGTATCCACTACAATTATACTCCTCTACCCAGCTTCATCCTTTGTGTCTCACCTCCACTATATTTATGTTTTTTTTAAAATCCATTATAACCCATACTCTTTTCGTTCAAGTCAAGTTTTACATTAACAACCACTTGTACTTCACCTTGAGTTGATACTACTTTGTATAGGTAGTTAGCTAGAAATATTTTGTACTTGACACATAGTCACCCTGATCCTTCATTTGTAATTATCCTTATATCCCATTTCTCATGAGATCCACATTATAGTCACTGACAGGTAGCCAAAATAATTTTGAGACATATTCTGCACACTTTACACTTTCGTATTCACTATAAATTAAGGGTTTCTTCACAAATTATGGGCTTCACTAACTCAGATTGGGATGATGACATGGTTAATCATAAGTATACTTATATATTTATCTATCATCTTGGTTCAAGTCTAATTTCTTGGTCTTGAAATAAGTAATAAGCTATTGCCAAGAAGGTAGAGTATCAAGGTGTTGTTCTAACTATCTAGGAGGTTATATGGCTTTGTTAGTTTTTGACTGAGTTTAGTTTCCATATATGCATCCCACTAATCTTTAATGTGATAAATAAAGTGCCATTTGTATTTCACATAACCCAATGGAGCATCAATGCACTAAACACATTAAAATCCACATACACTTTATTCAAAATCTCAGCCAAGATTGTTTCCTTAGATTGGAGTATGTGTCTACAAAGGAGTAGGTTGATGACATCTTCACTAAACCTTTAAAATCTCCTCATTATATTTAGTTATGATTGACTCTAAGGGTGAATTAATTTCTCCTAGGGGGATATTCATCATGATTCCTTCCTTCCTACATATTTCATATTTGCATCTCTCCTTTAAGGAGAATATTTTCTAGATGTTTTATCTTTTTTCTCTACTTTGTGAGAGATGTTTTTTGGACATGGGTACTATTATCAATAAAATTTAAACCCTTTGTAAGGTATTTTAAAATTTTAAAATTTGATGTAACATGGAAATGCCCTCAATTTTATGGATACCCCATTAGAGAGGTCAATATCTAGGTTAAATGGATAGCTCCCCTTGATGAATCACTTAAGCTCAAAAACTAATCTACTACTTGCTAGGAAAATGGAGAGAAGATTATTCTAATGGATATGATGGACCAAATATAATTTGACCACTACCAACTAGATATAAATGCACTTAAAACATGAGACTAACCTAAACATGACACTACTCTAAATTTGCCTTTCTACATTAATTTTTTCTCATAAAGGTTTGTGAAGAAAGCTTGAGCTAGGAGGAATAATCAAGAGGTCATGAAATGACCCTAATGAAAAGACAACTCACTAAACCTCTACATGCTCCATTTGAACACTTCAAGATACCTGTAAAAACAATTCCAAATTAAACATGAATTCTAAATAAGGAAAAATATGTCAAGGAAGAAATACTATCACTTAGCAAGATTAACTAATCAAGCATGCATATTGAAACTAGTCCATGGAGAAGGTAAAACCAAATTATTATCATTGATCAAAGGATGAAAATGGGTAGGGATTCACCATACCCAAATAGAGGATACAAACATAGCCTATCTAAGCTAAATATATAGAGAAACGTGATATAATAGAGAGAGAGAGAGAGAGAGAGAGAGAGAGAGAGAGAGAGAGAGAGAGAGAGAGAGAGAGAGAGAGAGAGAGAGAGAGAGA
Organism: Torreya grandis; assembly: GCA_037957365.1. Lineage (NCBI taxonomy): Eukaryota > Viridiplantae > Streptophyta > Pinopsida > Cupressales > Taxaceae > Torreya > Torreya grandis. The sequence goes on along the minus strand of JARHVA010007915.1, from coordinate 10,104 downwards.
GAGAGAGAGAGAGAGAGAGAGAGAGAGAGAGAGAGAGTTACAAGAAGAAATGAGTTTGAAACATCAAGTTCTCAAGGACAAGTGTTATTCTCCTAAATATGCTCTTCTACTCTAAGTGGTGTGGAAGTTTCAAACTTTACTTGACACCTTTCCTAGCTCTCCAAAACTTCCCTTTGCCTTGGATTGTGGAATGATAAGTGGCCTTCTTTATGGTTATTTAATTTTGAGTTACATATTTTATATTCTCTTAACACCTTTCATATGATCTCTAAAGGTTACCTTTGACACATCACTTTATTCTCTTGTTAGGTGTCTAGAAGTCTCTTTGTCTCACTAGGTCAATTTTGTTTACAAGTGTAAAAATTTGAGTTCATATTCTTTAATTAATTTTATCTCCATAAATGGCCTATTATCATCATATTATACCTACAAAAACTCATTTGGAGGTCTCAAACTACCCTCAAAGATTCATTTTGCACCAAAAGGCCTCATTTAGCCTCATTCCTTGTAGCTCTGAAAATGTATAAACCTTTTTTTATAGAATAATGTATGGATTTAATTTATAAAATGAGAACATGGTTTAGGAACCACTATACCCTTATATCTTCATGTCAAATTTCATGTCCAAAATATGAGTGGAAGTGCCTTTTTTCTATCTTTCTCTCCCCTCAATTAGGCCTCCGTACCTAAAAGCCTATTTTTATACTCCAAATATCTCCCACATATATGAAACCACCCAATCACATTATAATTACTTCAATATCCTATTAATAACCTCCATACCAAATTTGAGTCCCTCAGACCCTATGGAAGTGTGAGAACCATGAGATGGCCTTAAAACCTAGTCTCATTTTAGGACTATTTGAGACTGCCTTGAAAAATGAGCTTTGTTTGATCACAAATAGAGTGTATATTATGGATTTATTAGATTTAATGGATGAAATACATCTCATGTGACATCTCTAAATAATTTATAAGTGTATAGCTATCCAAACCCCTATAAAAAAACCAAAAACCTTGCCAAATAGTGCATTTATTGTAGTTCATACAACTACAAGTAGTGACAAAGTACACATAAAGAATATACTTAGAGTCATAAATAATTTATAGGAGTTTTTATAATAAACTTTGGTCAGTTAATTCACTTTCAGATCTCATTTCTCTCAACTAGTCATTGTTAGGGGTTTTGGAGGGTTTTAGGCATGTTTTATTCTTAAGGATTTTTCATATAAAATAGATCCTCTTTCTCTCTTAATGACACAATATTTTATTCAAGGGACCCATCCACCACTTAAAAACACCAATGTGTCCCATTCAAAACCTTATGATATTTTATAGTGAAATATGGTCTCTCAGGTTGTAAACAGACCATTGGAGAGGAGTTGATAGTCTTAGCCTTTATTCAAGTAGATAATGGGTCCAATATAAAAACTAGTACCTCAATATTATAGTGTAGATATCTCAATAACTATTTTTAGATTCATTTATATCCCATGCATCAGGATCATGGCATCACCAAGCAAGAGAAGATTAGTCTTGAATGACAATCATGCATGAAGGGAGCTTGAAGAGGTCTTAAGGCCAAATTGGCCCTTTTATTGCTTTCCCATATCTTTGGATGGCTACTTAGGGTTTATTAAAAAAATTTATACCTTATAATTTCCAAATTCCTTCACTTTATCTCCAACAATCCACTTTGTTCATGGATGTCCATATGGGCCCATATGTGGTTTTATGCTTGTTTGGCTAGAATAGAGATTATGATCATTAGATTCATCTTTTGATGGATATGAGTGTTACATGGATTTATATTGTTAATATGAAACCATTATCAATATATTTACCTCTCTCAGACCATTTTTCCCCTTAGAATAAACAAGCATCCCTCATGACTAGGTAAGCAAGCTTGTAGCTTGATTTGGTTGTGTAAACAAGGTTTTAGAGAGTCAATTCAGTAATCGTATTGAGTCTGAGGAACTTATGAATATACTATTACCATGAAACAATCCATAAATGTTTTACCTTTATTAAATATTCTCATAGGCCTTTAACTCTTCAAAACAAGTAAACTCTCTTGGCAATGTAGGCAGGCCTATAGACATCCATTTGATTGTGTGGGTAGGGTTTGGATGAACTTTATTTTTGAGTATCTTATATAAACCCTTCTTTAAGTACATTGAGTTTTATAACCTTAGTTGTCTCATTAATTTATCATGTTACCACCCAAATTCCCTTTTCATTGATTGTAGATGGCCCTCTCTTTCTCAAACTCATAACCAATCTTCTTGCCTAAGCAACATGTAGGTGGTATTTAGGGAATTTTTGAGTGCATCCTTGGGTTTTATGACTTTAATTTCCAATAAATGAACATCTCCATGGATTTTTATACTCTTTTTATTTTATAACCTCCAAAATTGATCCAAAACACTACCTTCACAAATACACACTATTCAAGACTGCCTTCTCAAAAGGTGATTGCTGATGATCATTAAGAAAGGTCTGAATGCATATTGGAGGTTGGTTTTCTCAACTACACCATGATGCCTTTAATTTAGTAAAATCTCATTGGAGGTGTAACTTCACTATCTCACAAAGTCTATTGGCTCTTTCAAGACATCGTACTTTTACTTTTTAGTTTTTAAATCAGACTTATGTAGGAGCACTAGGCTTGAAGACCTTTTAATGTTTTAACCTTAGTTACTTCAACCCATTATGGATTTAAAATGACTAAGATATATTCATAATTCTATCTTTTTGTTTATTTTCACTAAGTCAAAATTTTACATCAATCCTCTTCATTTGACCTTTGGCTTATGTTCAAAATTAGGACCTACTAGTTTGGACTTGTAGGTCTACCTTTTGCTTAGATGATTGTTAGAAAATATTATTGAGGTCTTTGGACTTAGATATTTTTATAAATCATGCTCTTTTCTCATGCTACTCTCTCAATAATATTATATACTTCTAACCAAACATTGTGTCACTTCAAATTTGTCCATTTGGTTTGTATAGGCTTGTGTATATAGTAATCTCAAGGTTTTACAAGGAAGTTTGAGTCTTGAGTACTCATCCATGTTCCTGATGATTCAAAAGACTTAGTTAGTGTCTATTTTGTGTTAATGAGGCTAGATACACCTCAACATTTCCAAAACACTTTTCACCATAAACCTAGGCCCATAAATGCTTACTTAAGGTCTGCAGACTTATGCATAATTTGAACACCTTACCTTTGTTGAGATTATATGGTTAGAATACCACTTATTTGATGTTTAATTTCCTTCATAACAAGGTCAAGACTCTTATACACCCTTGGAAAATTCATAATAATACCTCATTACTCCATTTTTGTAGGCAACTTACACACATAGTCATCAAATAAGAGAACATTATGATTTAGAGAGAATGGTGTTGGGGTTAGCATGGAGAGTGGTTGATGAAGTGTCAATTACATTTAGGAGAATAAAACCATGAATAAATACCTTCATTTCACCCCTCCAAATGTTACAAACCCTGAAGCAAATAGAGACTATGATAGTCAACTTTGAAGACTGTGCAAGATAATAACTTTCTTTGCCAAATAGATTCCCACACGTGCCAACCTAATGAATTAAAGTGTGAAATGTATTTAAAAACATCTAATTACTCATACAAATTGATTTCATATAGCTAATGAGTTTACACTTGAATGGGGATTGCATAAAACTTAGCCTATGAGGATTTGAGCCTCAAAAAATTACCTTAGCTCCTTAGTTTTTGTTCATAAAGCTAAGGAGATAAATAAAATGACAAATGAAACTAATTAAGAGCCCATATATGTCCCTTAATCTAGTAAAAATATTAGCCTCTAACTCTACATGTACGTCCTGTACCATTCACTTGAAAATGGCCTTTCTGAGCTTGTGAAGAGAGTGATGGGAGAGATAAGGATTATTCTATAATTTTGATACTTTAAACTTATTTCCATGCATAATTATGACCTATGGAATCTGAAAGGACATTGATAAACTATTTTTACCTAAAAGTGAGTTCAATACGTCTGTACAAGTGCCAAAACTCCCCTATAAAGCATTGAAATTAAAGATTCTAGGTTCTATCTGACATCCTAACATGTAGGAAAGTTTTAGAATTGTTCCAAGGACCTTTGAAAGAGTTTTGTATGTATTTTTGGCATTTTAAAGCTTGGGTATACAATAAATTTATCAAAAATAACTGTTTTCTCTATAAAACACTACCTTAAATTCCACAAAATAACCTTAACTTCTCCAAAACATCATGAAATTCAAGGCACGAAATAAATTTTAATAACACCTAGGGACCTATGATACCACTTGACCAAGTTTCATCACTTCATGACATGACTAACCTAGTGTAAAACTAAGACAAAGGATTACCTTAAATTCTCCAAAATTACCTTAAAACAATGTTAATAAAGTTTTGAAAAGGCTATTTGAAGACCTCCTAAAGCATGATAAATCTATGAACAAGGTTAACAAGACATTATAAGAAATTTTTCACCTATAGGGGTTGACATTTTGACCTGTCAATGGGGGTCAAAATTAGTCAAAAATTTGGTGACACATAGGGGGTAGCAAGCCTGCTATGCTAAATAAACTAGTAGCCTTATCCTTCCATTGCAAAATGGAGTCATTTTCACTCAAATTCAAACCTAACCACTCCTTAACCATTATAATACAAGCTGAATTGACCTCCAAACACATAAATGAAAGATAACACACACAAATTAAAGAAGCAAGACACACACATGTGCTAGCTAAACACTTAGGGAACATAACAAACAAGAAAGCAACTAATTATGTACAACTAACCTGAACTTGTCCTTCTTCCTCATAGGTCAAAGGGGAAGCTTTTGATATCCTTTTCTCTCTGAGATGAAGAATGTCATAATGCAAGCTAACTCTTGGACCTTAGTCCTTGTTGTCTTCATCTTTTCTTTGAATGCAACTCCGCTTGGCATACTCTCAAATGGAATGATAGATGCAAACCAATCACTTGTGAAGATGAATTCATCTTGTTATTCAAGATCCTTCTCATGATGTTCCTTAGCTACAACTACAATTAATGATGCTCTATCTCAACATGCTTCTTGGACCTTAATGGCACCTTTAATGACATCATACTTATTACCAGCTGCTACAAGCTCATTAATATTCTTTAAGGAGTTTTGCATACTCACTCCAAGTTGCATCATTATCCTCAATGAGTATATCTTGTTCAATCTCCTAATGTGCATGATATTCAATAGGAAACCATAACTTTGAAAATAATTTCAATATATTAAATTAACTAAAGGTATTGCTTCCAATCATCATTGTCCTCTTCTCTTTGATCAATATGAGCAAGAACAACTAGATGAGTATCTTCCTCTTTCTCCTTAAAACTCACAAGACTATCAAGAGTTTCAAATCCTTATATGTAGTCATGAGGTGATTTCAAGGCAAACTTCTTCAAGTTTATCTTTTTTTTCATTTTGAACTATGTCAACATCATTTAATACCTAGTTTGCTTATTTAAAGAGATATCAACCTCAGTACCAACTGTAAACTCAATTAAATTAGATGGAATTAGATCTTGTTCTTAAAGAACACCATCAATACCATCTCCAAGAATATCATCCTTGAAAATTTAAATTCCTCTTTCTTACCCAAGTGGGGTACCAATGAAGATATCCTCATCAAACTCACTTAAATAATATTCATTACATTGTCCTTGACATTTAATTGCAGTTGTAACCTCCTCCTCATTTTCTTCCCATAAGACAGGTTCCTCTTCAAGAAGGATATGGTGGGAGGGTGATGAACATGTTTATGAGTTGGAAATGGGGTATGAGGTATGGTGGATGGCTCATGAATGGGCTTGGGAATGTAAAGTGTACTCTTACAACTTAAAACCTCAAGAATTGTTGACTCTTAAAAGAACTCTAGGAGAGATATAAAATTCATTTGTGCTATGAGTGTCCCATTTTCTTCAATAACCTCCTCATCTTCCTCATATCCTTTGTGAGGCTCTTCAATAAATGCAAATTGATTTTTAATCTCATCAACTAGAGCCTTCTTCTTGTTTTGACAAAATTCTTTGATATACCTCTAAGATGGATAATATAGAGGTTCTTGGGGAGAGGCCAATGGGATCTTAAGTAGGTACAAAGCCTTTCTTTGGTTTCCTAACTCTTGATTTTGGTTTGATTCCAATTATTTTCATCTTCAAATCTAGATCTTCATTTTATTTTGTCTATATTCTCTTGGAATAGTTTTTATTAAATGTGGTTAGTAGCTTCATGAGGATAAGGGATGCAATAGGGATGGCATGAGATATAAGAGGACTTTTGAGGAGGGATGGGAAGACTTTCATAGGTTCAAATTCATCTTTGACTCTCAAATCCCCAATATTTACTTTCTCACCTTGCTCACTCTATGAATTCACCACTTGATTCTAGCTTGGATTATTGAAAGAATTCTTGGGGGGTTATTGAGGAAGAGAAGTGGAATATTGGTCTCAACAATAGGTTACTCAACAACAGTCTCTTTTTTTATTCTAAGAATGTAAGGTTTGAGGAGTATATGAAGGATTTGAGACACTTTGAAGCTCACTTTGGAAAGGTATCTTGGGGAAGAATGGTGGCATATGTGAGAGATGATGTGGTGTGTATGAAGACACATAAGGATAATGGAGTTAGACATATTTTTAGCTTATCCTCAATGCTTTTAATGATACCACTTATATAAATCATCTCACTTAAGAAGCATTGCAAATTTTCTCTCTCAATGGTGCCCATTCTTCTTTCATTAGCTGTAATGAATCTCTCATATCATGGATGAGATGACTAGGATATCTTGACCATACTTCCTTTGTGTGGTAAGGCCTATCATGTACCTCCCATACCTTAGGAGAATTTGCTTCAAACTTAAAATTGATCTGATTGGAGAAGGTGACTATGTTGGCTAGGAACATCTTGATCTTGAGAAGGCTGGTCATATGACTAGTATGACTCATTACAAGGTTAATAAGGATCATAGGGCTGATATGGATCATAGTGAGGTTGATAAGGATCATCATAGGACTGATTGGGAATACTATAGCTTGAGGAGCTTCACCAAATATATGAAATTTAACTTTGATTCAAAACTTAGCCATAACAACCTCATCAAGACAATGAAATAAAATACAACTTACTTTAAACAAGTGACTAAGCTATCAGAGCCAACTGATTGTGCACAGAGTCACCATTGATGTTTTTAATGCCTACCAAAGGATAATATGTATAAAAATAACACCAATAATAATTCCAAAATTTGGACCTTAGTCCCACTGGGCATGTCAAAATAGTTATCAATCAACTTTACACCCTATGGAAGGTAGTTCAAGCCTTGAAAATTTTATGTAACATGGAAAAAACTCAAGGTTATAGGTACTCTATTGGAAAGGTGAATCTCTAGGTTAAGGGGCTAGTTCCCCTTAATGAATCACTTAGGCTCAAACACTAATATAACTACTTGCTAGGAAAAGGGAGAGAAACCTATTCTAATGGAGGCGATACACAAAATATGATTTAACCACTACTAACCAGTTACAAATGCACTTCAAACATGAGAATAACTTGCACATGACACTATTTTAAATCTATCTTTTTACATCAATATTTCTCATGAAGGTTTATGAAGAAATCTTGAGCTAGGAGGACCAGTCAAGAGGTCATGAAATGACCTAATGAAAAGACAACTCACTAAACCACTACACGCTCATTTGAACACTTCAAAATACTTGAAAAAAGGATTCCAAATTGAATAATGAATGATAAATGAGTACAATCATGCCAAGAAAGAAAGACCATAACTTAGCAAGATCAAATTAATCAAGCATCCATATTGAAACTAGTCCATGGAGAAGGTAAAACTAGATTATTCTTCATTGATCAAAGGCTACAGATAGGTAGGGATTCACCATATCCAAGTAGAGGATACAAATATAGCCTATCTAATCTGAATATATAGAGAAATGTGAGAGAAGAAGGAGAATATCATAGGAGAGAGAGAGAGAGAGAGAGAGAGAGAGAGAGAGAGAGAGAGAGATGAGAGAGAGAGAGAGAGAGAGAGAGAGAGGAGAGAGAGAGAGAGAGAGAGAGAGAGAGAGATGTGTCCAAATATCATTACAAAAATAAATGAGTTTAAAACTTACTCATAACGTCTTTAAGTAATGTTAGTCTCCTAAAGATGATCTTCTACTCCAAGTGATGTGGAAGTTTCAAACTTTGCTTAACACCTTCCTTAGCTCTCCAAAACTACCCTTTACTTTAGATTATGGAATGACAAGTGGCCTTATTGATGTTAAATTAATTTTGGGTTACATATTTGATCTTATCTTAACACCTTTCATCTGATCTCTAAATGTTACCTTTGACACATCACTTTATTATCTTGTTAGGTGTCTAAAAGTCTTTGTATCACTAGGCCAATTTTGCTTACAAGTGTCAAAACTTGAGTTTATATTATCAAATTCATTATCTCTCCATGTATGGTCTATTCTCATCATATTATACCTAAAAAACTCATTTAGAGGTCTCAAACTACCCTTAAAGATTTATTTTGCACTAAAAGGCCTCATTTAGCCTCATTCCTTGTATCTTAAGAACATGCAAAACTCATTTTATAGAAGATTATATGGAGGTTTTAAAGAAAATTAAGAACATATTTTAGGACCTAGTATCCCCTTATAGCTTTATGTAAAAATTTATGTCCAAAATATGAGTGAAAGTGCCTTTTTCTACCTTTCTCTCTCTTCAATTAGGCCTCCTTGCCTAGAAGCCTATTTGTCTGCTCCAGATATCTCCCACACATATTAAATCACACAAAATTATGATATTTACTTTCCATATCATATCACTAACCTCAATGCCAAATTTGAGACCCTAAGACCTTGTGGAAGTGTGAGAACCATGAAATGGCCTTGAAACCTAGTTTCATTTTAAGCCTATTTGAGACTACCTTAAAAAATGAGCTTTGTTTGATCACTTTAAAAAGTTTATAGTATGGATTTATTAGATTAAATATATGAAATACATCTCAGGTGACCTCTCCCAATAATTTTAAGTTTCCAACTATCCAAAACTCCTATAAAATACCAAAAACCTTGAAAAATAGTGTATTTATTACAGTTTGTACAAATACAAGTAGTGAAAAAGTACACCTCAATAATATAATTATATTCCTAAAAAAAATTCCACGAGGTTTAATAACCAACTCAGGTCATTTAATTCACTCTAGGATCTCATTTCTCTCAACTAGTCATTATTAGGGTTTTATGAGTTTTTAGGCATGTTTTATTCTTAAGGATTGTTCATAAAAAATAGATCCTCTTTCTATATATTAATGAAAAAATATTTTATTTATGGGACCTTTCCACCACCTCCAAACACCAATGGGTCCCATGAAAAACCTATGAGAGTTCTCTAAGTGAAATATGGTGTCTCTTAGGTTGCAAGTTGGCCATTGGAGAGCGATTAACAATCTTAGCCTTTGTTCATGCAGATAATGGGTCCAATATAAAAACCAATACCAAAATATTTTAGTTTAGATACCTCATTATCTCTTATGAAATTTATTTATCTCCATACATCAAGGTCAATGGCAATCACCAAGTAAGCGAAGACTAGTCTTGAATGACAATCATGCATGAAGGGAGCTTGAAGAACTCTTAAGGCCACATTGGCCCTTTTATTGTCTTCCATATCTTTGGATGGATATTTAAGGTCAGTGAAAAAAAAATTATACCTTATAATTTCCCAAACCTTCACTTTATCTCCAAAAAGCCACTTTATCATGGATGTCCATATGGACTTGTGTATGGTTTTTAGGCTTATTTGGCCTAGAACAGAGCTTATCATCATTACATTCATATTTTTATGGGTATGAGTGTTACATGGATTTATGTTTTTTATTATGAAAATATTCAAAATATATTGACCTCTCTCAAACCATTTTTCCATTTAGAACAAACAAACATCCTTCATGGACTAGGTAAGTAGGCATGTAGCTTGCTTTGGTTGTATAGTCAAGGTTTTAGAGAGACAATTCAGTCATTCTTATTGTT